>ONZH01010736.1:0-107739 GCA_900303285.1 Rhinella marina | reverse complement strand
GGCCTCCACATAATTTTTAAGAAGTCTCACCTCTTTAGCCTCCCACACAATTTTTAAGACGTCTCACCTCTTGGGCCTCCACAAAATTTTCCATGAGCCTCTGGCCAGCCCACGGCCTCTTCCTGCCTTTTGCGGTCCTACGCATCCCTCCACATCCCCACTGCTTTACCTGCTAGACATGACACTGGGCCAGGTCGGGTCACTGATATCTCTAGCGCCAACAATTTGGGCATTTTAAGGCTTCTGCATGTGTTTGAGTTGTTTTTACATTTTAAAGAAGACATGTCTGACCACATTTCACACACACACCACAATGACAATTAGGGGTGGGGTCTATTTGCTTTCCCCCTTGCCTATGCCATCTGTGGTTGTCATAGGCAACGTGATTTTAAGGGGTGCAGAATTTCATCTTCTTTTTTGTCTAGTTTGGCTTGGGGTCCATGGCAATGTAGAGGAAAGAAGGTTTCCTTGTATGGTCTCACTTTACAGAGAGGTTAGATTGTCTTTGGAGTGTATTGTTGAGAGGCTGTGATAGTGGCGTAATAGTGCGACTTGGGCGCGTTATATGCACCCAGACATGCTTCCCCTGCTGTCCCAGTTGCATTCCAGCAGTGTTGGCATCCTTTTCTGAGGTTTCAGGGTGGACTTGGTGACCTCCAAGTGGTCGAATTGAGATTTCCAAGTGGCGAGCATTTTTTTCCCATAGACTTTAATGGGATTCGATATTCGGTCGAATAGTCGAATTTCGCGGTCTATTCGAATCGAATTTCGAACTTTCGAATATTTCACTACTCGCTCATCTCTAGTCCTTAAAAGAACTTTTGGGTCCTTTCAACACAACAACTAGCCCTGCCTAGCCACATCCTATCCCTACACTATCTGTGCCTGATTGTGCAAACGTTATACATTATATTAATAACGACAGAAAATATTTCTAAATATTTCTGACATTTGGTTACATTTTTCTGCTCATACACAAAAAAAAATCTGTGCAACTGTACTTTTGACAAACTTGTATATATTCCATTTCATATGCGCAAGGCGAGCAGTAAGGGACAGGGAAGTGGGCATGCTGCTGATGGTGTACGCAGAAACCATGGCTCTGGGCGTGGTGAAACTGTGTTTGCTGGCAGAGGACAAGAAACAAAGTCATCCAAAACTCCAAGCTTCATGTCTCATTTTGGAGGGTGGCGCAAGACAGGTTCTTGTTAGGTCAACATGTCAGGAGGAGGACCAGAGTGAGGTTAATTTTTTAGGTTGAAAAATTAGGGGTGAGGGCCTGCTGGGGAACCTCTTAAATATTTAAAGGCGAGGGCAGCCTAATAAGCATTTTGATATGATGGAGGAAGAGGGGTTAGAGTATGAGAAAAGGAAGAGGAAGGGGTGCATGGGAATACAGTGTATTCAATACATCTTAAAAGCCACATTTAAAGTTCCTTTATGTTCAGCCGCTTTCCTCAGGTGGGGTAGTGAAGTCAGGGGCAATCCAGTCCTTGTTCATTTTGATTAGCGTCAGCCTGTCAGCATTTTCATTTGACTAGTGGATGTGCTTATCAGTTATTATGCCCCCAGCGACACTAAATAACAGCTCCAACAAAACTCTGGCGGCAGGGCAGGCCAGCACCTCCAAGGCGTAGAGCCCCAGTTCATGCTACGTGTCCAATAATTATAAGGCACAGAGGGATCGCTGAGGACATTGACACGTAAGCTACGTACTCCTTTACCATCTTCCAAAACTGTTCCCTCCTTGTCACACTAGGCCGATTATCAGAACCTTGTCCACATGCAGCACTGTCCACCTTTATTGTGAGCAACTGGAAAGGCGCAGACCATGTTGCAGCTGGTATTCCAATACTGGTCTCTGCTGCTCACAAAGCCTGCCCAACATGTGGAAGGTGGAGTTCCAGCGCGTGCTCAGGTCGCTCAGCAGTCTGTGAGCTGGCAAGTGTAAGCGCTGCTGCAGCGTTGCCAGAACAGCGGAAGCTGTAGGTGACTTTCGGAAATAGGCACACAGGCGGCACACCTTCACCAGAAACTCAGGCAAAATGGGCTAGATTTTGAGAAAACGCTAAGTTGAAGCAGTTGTTTGGTCTGAGGGTCAGTTTGATTTTGTTTCTTGTGTATGAACTCGCCTACATTTGAGGCCTGTTCATACTGGTAGTCAGTCAGGATTAGAGTCATAGTTTCTTTTAGGAGGTGTCCATCTTCCTTCCTTAGTTTCCAGGCCTAATCTCCTTTCCCTCCTACGCTCTGTGTGGTTTTTCCCCCACACCTGAGAGTGACAGTATGTGTGTGAGCTTGCCGAGCTCCAAAGCCACCAACAAGTTGCGAACGTTATCAGACACAACCATGCCTGGTTGTAGGTTGAGTGGCGAGAGCCACAGCTCAGCCTGGTCCCTTATACGCTGCCATACCTTTGCGGCGGTGTGTTTGTCACGTAAGCCTGACTGACTGATGGCTGATTGGTGCTACAAGATGAGAATTCTGAAGTAGAGACGGAGAAGTAGGGTTTGCAGCTGCTAATGTAGGTGGTGGCGGAAATCCTGATGGAAGTAGGGCCCGCAATCCTTTGTGTCGGTAGCACCTGTGCCATCCCAAGGTACTACTCGCTCCCAGCCTTCACAATGTTCACCCAGTGTGCCGTCAGGGAAATGTAGCGTCCCTGGCCAAAAGCACTTGTCCATGTGTCAGTCGTTAAGTGGACCTTCCCAGTAACTGTGTTGGTCAGGGCACGGGTTATGTTACGTGACACATGCTGGTGTAAGGCAGTGACGGCACACTAGCAAAAATAGCGGTGGCTAGGTACTGAGATGGACGAGGGACAGCTGACATCAGACTGAGAAAAGCCTCAGTGTCCACAAGCCTAAACAGCAACATTTCCAGCACCAGCAATTTGCAAAGGTGTGCATTTAGTGTTATGGCCTTTGGGTGGGTGGCTGGGTATTTGCGCTTTCGTTCAAAGGCCTGGGGTATGGACATCTGTACGCTGCGCTGGGACACACAAGTGGATGTGCTCGTTGATGGTGCTTGCAAGGGTCCAGGTGCAGGCTAGCACATAACACAGGGAAAAGGAGGCAGTGGTGTGACCCGCAGACACCGATTGTGGATCCAGCCGTTTGGCCCACCTATTAGAGTGCTTTGCTGGCATGAAGATCATGCTGGTGGTGGTCAGGTTGCTAGTGTTCCTGCTCCTGCTCGTTTTCGTACGGCATAGATTGCAAATGACAATTCTTTTATCGTCCACACTTGGTGTGGCCTGCCTTCTCCCTTTTTCCACCCCACCACCTCTTCCAGCCTGTTGCGGTGATCCGGATCCTCTTCCACTTCTTTACTCTGGTCCTCCTCCTGACAAGTTGAAATTCAGTGCTGCTGACACTCAAAAACATTAGGGACGAGTGCCTACTGCTGATCTGACCGTCTAAGACATTAAGGGCAATATTTCCTCTAAAAACAATGTTGCATTTTGTTTTGGGGGGTTTCCTTGTCATTCCGTAAAAGTGGCGTAATACTCGGACAACATCGTTAATAGCATCGACTTTGGAGTCCAAGATGCATTCAGACATCCTTCCCATGCTTTTCCCAAACCATTTCAGAGGATTGAGAGAATCGCTACTTTCCCTTTGAACCAGCACCACCTAGCGTTTCAATTGTGCAATTTCTTGTGGTTTTCTCTTTTTTTATTTTGTTCAAACCGTTTTTTTTTTGTTTTTTTTTGTTCAAACCGTTTTTGCACTCCTCATTACAGTGAGTTTGCCCATCGTGCCTATCGTTTTTAAAAATATGAGACCATGTGGTGCTGGCCTTATGGATGCTCCAAAGGCAGGATCTGTTGTGTTTCTCAATTGAGATGAGGTGGCAAATGCATGAGGAGACTACATAGTGGCCCAGAAACAGAGGGTTGAGATGACAACCGCATGATGAGTCAACATAGTTGTCATTCACAGAGTCGTGAAGGTGACAAACACTTGAGGAGTCAAAACAGTTGCCCACTCAGAGTGGTGAGGTGGCAAACGCATGATGAGTCAACATAGTAGTCATTCACAGAGTGGTGAAGGTGGCAAAGGCTTGAGGAGTCAAAACAGTTGCCCACACACAGAGTGGTAAGGTAGGAACTGCATGAGGAGTCAAGATAGTGGTCAGTCACACAGTGGTGAGGGTGGCAAACGCATGAAGAATCAACATAGTGGCCCAGTTACAGACTGGTGAGGTGGCAACCACTCAGCATAGTGGTCAGTCACAGAGCAGTAAGAGTGGTAACTGCATGAGGAGTCATCATAGTGGTCAGTAACAGAGTGGTGAGGTGGCAACTGCATGAGGAGTCATAATAGTGTCCAAGTCACAGAGTGATGAGGTGGACACCTCCTGAGGAGTCTGAGAATCCTGGTTGATTAATACCTGATTCATCTTCACAAAGGTCAGTCTCCCCACATTTTGGATAGAAAGGCGACTTCTCCTTGGGTTAGTTATTTCCCCAGCCGCACTAAACACCCACTCTGATGCCATTCTACTGACCGGGCAGGAAGGTTGGTCCAGGGCAAACTCAGCTAGTTGGGCCACAAATCAAGTTTGGCTGCTTAGCAGTCCAGGGAATCTTTGATGTGGGGTGGCAGGGTGCAGTCCAAGTATGCCGCCACCTGCTGGTTCACGTTCTGCTCCATGTCGTGCTGCTGCTGGTGGGTCGATTCTTCAGTAAGCGAGTGAAGGAAAGTGCTTATTAGAGACTCCAGACATAAGTTGCTGCTGATGGAGCTCATACTTTTCCGGTCCTCCCAACCCCCTCCAGCAGCCATGGCAGTGGAATGTGAGTGCAGCGGGCCCACCCACTCAGTTCATTGTGAGGATGGGCAATGGCTAAGTGACTACATACTGTAAGATTTCTCTATAGTAGTTGAGTGTATCCTCCTTCTCAGTGGGTAAAAAATGCCCCCATTATGGAGCGATAGTGAAGGTATAACATGGTGAAGATCCAGTAGTCATCCCTCTGCCGAATCACGATAATACCGCTATCCCTACACAAGCAACTCAGCATGCATCTAGCCATTTGCACAAGGGACTAGGAGGGACTCCCTGCCACGGTGTCTTGGGGTCATCTGCCTAGTCTTCCTCCTTGCACTCTATGTCCTCCTGCTCCTCCTGCTCCGTTCTGTATACATTGCTTGAACATGAACTAACCCCTCAGGTGAACACTGTAAAAAAAAAATAACATAAAAACTGTGTTAAAAACATTTTTTGTCACTTTATATCAATAAAAGTGCAACACCAATTGATCAAAAAGGTGTATTCCCCCAAAATAGTACCAATCTAACTGAAGAAAATCACATATTATTATTATTATTATTATTATTATTATTATTATTATTAATAATAATAAAATATATATTGTGAGAAGGTACAAGGTGCCATAGTAGATGATAGATACGTGTCACCGAGGTGCCTGGCCTCGGTGAAATGAACTGGTAATGTTTTGTCAGTAACCCTAGGTTACTGACACTTGTTAGTACTAGCTTAGCTGCTGGCTGCAGCTGATCTGGGCCAGGTTTCATTGGAGTAGTCAAAGAGCAGGGTGGGATGACTACTCCCATGTATCCAGGCCAGGTTTTGGCTGGTATATATAATCTAGGAAGCTCAGAAGAGCTGTGTGTGTGTGTGTATGGTTCCTAGTCTGAAGTGGGATAGACTGGGAACACAGCTGTGTGGAGAGTTCCAGCTGAGAAGCCTGCTATTGAAAAGCCTTTTTCCCCCTCAAGCTGGTGGTGGAAACCAAGACTACAGAGGAATGTGAGTTAACCCAGTTCAAATAGACTGTATTTTGGGGATGTTTATACGCTGAAGCAAGCAAGTTTTGTTTAATCCTCTGTGGACAAATAAAAGACTATTGTTTTCAACTATAACTGAAGTTGCCGTTTGACCTAATCGCCACTATATATATATATATATATATATATATATATATATATATATATATATATATATATATGGCTCTCAGACTATGGAGACACTAAAACATGATTTTTTTGCTTCAAAAATGATATTTTGTAAAGCTTAAGTAAATAAAAAATATACATATTAGGAATATCCACATTCGTAGCAACCTGCTCTATAGAAATCTCACACGACTTAACACCTGAAGTGAACACAGTAAAAAAATAAAATAAAAACCGTGTCAAAAAAGCCATTTTTTTGTCACCTTATATCACAAAAAGTGTAATACCAAGCAATCAAAAAGTCATATACACCCCAAAATAGTACCAATCAAACCATCATCTGATCCCGCAAAAAATGAGCCCCATATCTAAGATAATCACCCCCCAAAAAATATGGCTCTCAGACTATGGAAAAACACTAAAACATGATTTTTTCCCAAAAATATTAACATTTTTCCAGTAAAATCTGCCCTCCTAAAACAATATGGTGTTTCTTTCCTTCTGCACTCTGCTGTGTGCCTGTACAGCAGCTTACAATCACAATTGGGGTGTTATCCTTTGCTTTTCTTTACCAGAAAAAAATGGATTAAAATGGAAAATCTGCCAAAAAAGTGAAATTCTGAAATTTCATCTACAGTTTCCTTTAATTCTTGTGCAACACCTAAAGGGTTATCAATGTTTGTAAAATCAGTTTTGAATACCTTAAGGGGTATAGTTTCTAAAATGGGGTCACTTTTAGGTGGTTTCTATTATTTAAGCTTCATTAAAAAGTGGGTTTTAAAAATTTTCTAAAAAAATTCCAAAATTTGCTTCTAAGCCTTTTTATGTTCCAAAAAATAAAATGCCATTTTCAAAGTGATCCAAAAATTAAGTAGACATATGGGGAATGTAACGTAATAACTATTTTTGGAGCTATGTATTTTAAAAGTAGAGAAATTGAAATTTAGAAGTTTGCACAATTTTCTAAATTTTTGGTAAATTTGATATTTTTTTAAATTAAAAGTAAATATTTTGATTCAAATTTTTATCACTGTCATGAAGTACAATATATGATGAGAAAATATTCTTAGATTGGCCTGGATATGTAAAAGTATTTTAAAGTTTTCACTACATAAAGTGACACATTTCAGATTTGCTAAAAATGGCCTGGTCTTTAAGGTGAAAAATGGCAGGGTCCTGAAGAGGTTAATACCTTTCTTTGTGGATTATTTTTGTTTTTGCTTTCCTTGTTTCTTTTTGACTTGCATCATCTCAAGAATTAGGCAGTTATTACTAATTACATTATTCTCATGTTTGGGGTTGCACACAGGAGACATGGGAGACAAAGATAACATCTCCACAGGGGTTCTAGCTCCGGATGGATATATATGTAGAGGAAGTCATGTTATAGATTGTTTTCTGTAAATGCTGATGTAACAGATACAGAGTATATCATAATTTTATCGGAACTGATCAAACTGATGGAGATTTTCTCTTCTAGCTGATGATTTGCCGGTCGAACAAAGTACATTTTTTTCAGAAGAAGAAGGTTAATGCAGGAACATGGAAATATCTGATGCAAGTATCAGCAGTAATTCTTGATCTTTCTGAAACTGGACACTCCTCTGGACTCTCCATCTGGGCACACTTCACTCCCTTAGGCCTCATTGCTGGCCTTGCATGTGCTGAGGGCCGCAAACTGCCCGTGGGGCCACCGCATGTGGATTGTGGACTCATTCACTTGAATGGGGTCCGTGATCCGCATCTGAGGGTCTACACCGCAAAAAGTAGTGCTTGCGTTACTTTTTTGCAGTGCGGAGGCACGGCCAGAAACACCACGGAAGCACACCGTAGTGCTTCCGTCGTGTTCCAATCCGTGCCTCCGCTCCGCATCTCCCGGATCGCGGACCTATTCACTCCAATGATGCCGGTGTCCGTTTATTGCGGACCCGCCATATGCGGCCCGCAGCACGGGCAAGGCCGGCACACGTTTGTGTGCATGAAGCCTTATGGACAGTCTTTTTGTACTAAACATTCTCTTATTTTTTAATTCCTCTAGTAATTCTTTTTTCCCGGGGAGCAGCTTTTGAAGAAGCCCAGTTAGCTTGGTTCCATGTTCAGTTTGCTGGAAATTGAGTATTTTATTAAACATTAACTCCTGAAAGTCCTAACTTTTTTTTTTTTTTAATCTCAGATGCTATGATCAGTGATCAATGCGGCATCTAGGGGACTTAGAAAAGCAACTCAATCGAAGTTTTGTAAACTTTGGTCATCTCTAGTCTAGGTGAATGTATTTGGTCACTGAAGGTGTTCGTGATCAAAAGGTCCTTTGTCAAGGCTGGAGAGTTTCTGCACTGTCTCCTTCAGCTGTTCCTTGGACTGATACTCCAGCTGATCGCTTTACAAATCATACTGGCAAAATAATTAGACACCTTAGTTCTGGGTTGCTATGGGTTACAGGTGTTACAAGGGTGAAGGTCCCTTTAAGAAAAGTGGTTTTGGGGTGTCTAGTATGGTTATACTGCACTCCCCGAACAGTATGGCTTTACTGATATCCCCCAAAAAGTTATACAGTACTGCTACTTGAACAGAAGCTACTCAAGAATGTAGAGGCATGGTAGCTCCCATGCATTGTAGTCCAGATCCCTGTATAGGGTTTAAACCATTCATACTAAGGGGCCACTTAGATAATGCCCTTAGGAGTTGCCCCAAGACAAATCTTTTCAAGTGACACAGTGGGACCACACACACTGTGTAGTACTGTTATCACTCCACTGTCCTGTATACAAGAAAATCCAGGTGATGAGACTCATCTACCATGCGTGACCACAAGCATGGAGCACATTAGATGGGCATTTATGATAGTGATCAAAGGAACAGCAGGGGGGGATATTTCTGTACACAAGTGAGTGTAACAGCAATATCTAGACACAGAAGAATGTTTTAAGTAATACAATAGAAAATAAAATATGTTTTTATTCCCTAAAAGAGAAAGCCTCTTAACCCCTTCAACCCCGGCTCTGTTTTCACCTTCTTGCCCAGGCCATTTTTTGCTAATCTGACACGTGTCACTTCATGTGGTAATAACTTTAGAACGCTTTCACTTATCCAGGCCATTCTGAGATGGTTTTCTTGTCACATATTGTGCTTCACGACAGTAGTAAATTTGTGGCAAAATATTTCATTTTTATTTATAAAAAAATACCAAATTTAGCAAAATTTTTTGAAAAATTTGCAAATTTCAATTTTTCTGCTGTCAAAATATATAGTAATACCTCCAAAAATAGTTATTATTTTACATTCCTCATATGTCTACTTTATGTTGACATCATTTTATAAATGTCACTTTACTTTTTTAGGACGTTAGAAGGCTTTGAAGTTTAGAAGCAATTTTTCAAATTTTCAGCAAAACTTACAAAACCATTTTTTTAAGCACCAATTCAGGTATAAAGTGATTTTTAGGGGCTTACATAATGGAAACCACCCATAAATGACCCCATTATAGAAACTACACCCCTCACATTTTTAAAAACTGATGTTACAAACTTTGTTAACCCTTGAGGTGTTCCACAAGAATTAAAGGAAAATGGGGTGAAATTTCAAAATTTCACTTTTTTGGTAGATTATTCATGTTAATATTTTTTTTTCTTGCAACACAGCAAGGATTAACAGAAAACTAAACTTCAATATACATTACTCTGATTCTGCAGTTTACAGAAATACCCCATATGTGGTGGTAAATGTCTCTATGGCCATGTGGCAGTGGTCAGAAGGAAAGGAGCGCCATACAGATTTTGGAGGCAGATTTTGCTAGAATGGTTTGGCACCAATTTGTAATTGAGAGACCCTGACGTACCCCTACAGTGAAAACCCTCAAAAAGTGACCTCATTTTGGAAACTACACCCTTCAAAGAATATATTAAGGGGGGCACTGACCACTTTGACCCCCTAAGCGTTTTACGGAATTTGGAAACACTTGGCTATGAAAATGAAAAGTTTCATTTCTTCCAATAAAATGTTGCTTTATCCCCAAATTTTTCATTTTCACAAGGGGTTACAGGAGAAAAGCACCACATAATTTGTTCCCCATTTTCTCCTGAATGCGGCAACACCCCATATGTGGTGGTAAACTGCTGTGGGGGCACATGACAGGACTCAGAACAGAAGGAGAGCCATATGGATTTTGCAGAACAGATTTTGATGGATTGGTTTGTGGGAGGCATTAATTTTTATTTTTTTGAGTGATTGTACTATGTTGGGGCTCATTTTTTTGCGGGATGAGGTGACGTTTCATTGGTACCATTTTGGGTAAATAAGACTTTTTGATTGCTTGGTATTAGACTTTTGTGAGTCAAGGTGAAAAAATAGCTGTTTTGGCATAGTTTTTTTTTTTTTATTTTTTTTACAGCATTCACCTGAGGGGGCAAATCATGTGATATTTTTATAGAGCAGGTTGTTACAGACGTGGCGATACCCAATATGTCTACCTTTTTTTTATTAGATTTATTTTTGAACAGAATAAAATCTTTTTTTTTTGTGTTGCCATTTTCTGAGAGCCATATTTTTTTTATTTTTTTGGGCGATTGTCTCAGGTAGGGTATCATTTCTGCGGGACAAGATGATGTTTAGATTGGTACCATTTTGGGGTAAATATGCCTTTTTGATCGCCTGCTATTACACTTTTTGTGAGGGAAGGTGACCAAAAAATGGCTGTTTTGGCACTGTTTTCTTTTTTTTTTTTTTTTTTTACTGCGTTCACCTGGTGGGGTGGATGATGTTCTATTTTTATAGAGCCGGTCGATACGGTCGCAGGCGATACCTAATATGTATACTTTTCTTTTTTCACCTTTTTTAATTTTTTTTTTTTTTTTTTTTTTTTACTTTTTTGGGGAAAAGTGTACTTTTTTTTACTTCAAACTTTTATTTTTTGCAAAACTTTATTTTTTATTTTACTTTTTTTCCACTTTTTTTCACTTTACTTAACTTTTGGGGGTCGGATCCCCTTTACAATGCAGTACAATACTGTTGTATTGTAATGCATTGGCTGTAAGTGTATTACCCAATGTAATACACTTACAGCCTGCTTCCTGTGCGATTCAGGGGGCTGGATCGCACAGGCAAGCAGGGATAGCAGACACGATGCCTAAGGAAGGCATCGGGCTGCTATCCAAGCCATCGAGTCCCCGTCACAGCAGCGCGGGGACCCGATGGACATCCCTTCCCACCGCCCGCATCGCATGTGCCGCGGTCAGCGCTGACCATGGCACATCGAGGGTTAATACGCCCGCATCAGTGTTTTCACCGATGCGGGCGTACACAGCAGGGGTCTTGGTACTGGGCACAGCCGGTCCCCCGCAGCTGATCGGGCGGGTGCAGCTCCTGCACCCGCCCGATCAGTTCGCCGTACTAGAGCGGTAACTCACGACCCGCTGCGCCGTACATGTACGGCGCTGGGCGTGAAGGGGTTAAAGCCTTGTAGAGAATGTTACTTGTTGAGAACTCCAGTCCCCTACATTTGAATACATTTTTCATTTTGGCTTCTTGAGTGGAAAATTATCTTAATTTGATATTATTTTTTGCACGTTAACAATCTGACACATGTCAAAGGCTTTTTCCTCTTGGGTTTTCAAGGCAGCTCACAGCTAAGAATTGTATTATTCTGCATGTTTTTTGCAATATTTTGGTTCACAATATGTGGGAACCTCCTGATCATCACCCTGGTGTCCACCAGCAAGAACCTCCACACTCCAATGTACTTCTTCATCTCACAACTGTCCATCAGTGACGTCTTATTGACCTCAGATATTGTCCCCAACATGCTCCACATCCTACTGAATAACGGGGGGATCATTACTTTTATTGGCTGTTTCACTCAGTTGTATTTTTTCTTTGCCTCTGAAGCATTTGAGTGTTTTCTTCTCACAGAGATGTCTTATGACAGGTATGTGGCCATCTGTAATCCCCTCCGTTACACCTTGATAATGACCAGTGGCCATTGTGTGAAGCTGGTCGTCTTCTTTTGGTCGATCAGTTTTATCAAGACATTCATTGATATTTCAACGCTGTCAAGGCTAAAGTTCTGTGGACTAAAGGACCATTTCTTTTGTGATCTTGTTCCTTTGCTGGAAATTTCTTGTTCTGATACACTTCTTATGAAAGTACAAATGTGTTTGCAAAGTATCCCATTTCTAATCATTCCAAGTATAATAACTGTAATTTCTTATGTGAACATAATCTGTGCAGTATCACAGATCCCATCTAATATCAGTAGACAGAAAGCCTTCTCCACCTGTAGTTCCCACCTCATTGTGGTCTTCATATTTTACTGGACGATATTCAGTGTTTATGTTCTTCCAACACATGGATCATCGGACATGAATAAAATCCCCTCCCTGTTATATACTGTATTTACTCTATTGGTCAATCCTGTTATCTACAGTCTGAGAAATAAAGACATCAAGAAAGCCGTACAAGACACTATTCAGAAATATGTATAAAGTGTTGTACTTGTAGAATGATCCTTGCCAACAATAATTTATGTTGATGTGATACATAGTGGCCTACACCATCTGTGTATGATTTTATGTACAGGTATATGTTGTCTGATGTTATATACAGGGTGGGCCATTTATATGGATACACATAAATAAAATGGGAATGGTTGGTGATATTAACTTCCTGTTTGTGGCACATTAGTATATGGGAGGGGGAAAACTTTTCAAGATGGGTGGTGACCATGGCAGCCATTTTGAAGTCAGCCAGTTTGGATCCAACTTTAGTTTTTTCAATGGGAAGAGGGTCATGTGACACATCAAACTTATTGAGAATTTCACAAGAAAAACAATGGTGTTTGCTTTTAACGTAACTTTATTCTTTCATGAGTTATTTACAAGTTTCTGACCACTTATAAAATATGTTCAAATTGCTGCCCATTGTGTTGGATTGTCAATGCATCCCTCTTGCTCAGGCTGGCACAGGCTTTCAGTATCCGTAGTTTCAGGCGCTGCACATCTCACATCTTCACAGCATAGACAATTGCCTTCAGATGACCCCAAATATAAAAGTCTAAGGGGGGGCAGATTGGGAGACTTTGGGGGCCATTCAACTGGTCCACGACAACCAATCCACTTTCCAGGAAACTGTTCATCTAGGAATGCTCGGACCTGACACACATAATGTGGTGGTGCACCATCTTGCTGGAAAAGCTCAGGGAACGTGCCAGCTTCAGTGCATAAAGAGGGAAACACATCATCATGTGGCAATTTCACATATCCAGTGGCCTTGAGGTTTCCATTGATGAAGAATGGCCCGCTATCTTTGCACCCCATATACCATACCATCAATTTTTGTGTTCCAACAGTCTTGGAGGGATCTATCCAGACCAATAGTGGTGGTTTTGTTTGTTAACTTCACCATTCACATAAAAGTTTGCCTCATCACTGAACAAAATGTTCTGTGTAAACTGAGGGTCCTGTTCCAATTTTTGTTTTGCCCATTTGGCAAATTCAGTGCAGCGATTTGGGTCATCCTTGTTGAGATACTGCAGCAGCTGGAGTTTGTAAGGGTGCCATTTGTGAGTAGCTAATATCCCCTGGAGGGATGTCACTCTTCAGTGAAATGCGGTGAGTGCTAAGCTGTGGGCTCTTGCTGAATGAAACTAGGACAGCCACTGATGTTTCTTTATTAGTGACAGTTTTCATGTGTCCACATTTTGGCAAATCCAACACTGAACCAGTTTCACAAAACTTGGCAAGCAGTTTGCTAACTGTAGCATGGGAGATGGGTGGTCTCGTAGGGTATCTTGCATTGAAATCTGCTGCAATGACCCGGGTACTGTGTCCACCAGACATCAACACAATTTCTATCCGCTCCTCACGTGTTAATCTCTGTGACATGTCAGTGGCTGTAAGCAAAGAGAAGCTTCTAAATAACTCATGAAAGAAAAAGTTACATTAAAACCAAGCACACAATTGTTTTTCTTGTGAGATTCTCAATAAGTTTGAGGTGTCACATGACCATCTTCCCATTGAAAAAACTAAAGTTGGATCCAAAATGGCCAACTTCAAAAAAGCCGCCATGGTCACCACCCATCTTGAAAAGTTTCCCCCCTCCCATATACTAATGTGCCACAAACAGGAAGTTAATATCACCAACCATTCCCATTTTATTTATGTGTATCCATATAAATAGCCCACCCTGTACTTTGATGCCACCATTCTGTAATATTGTCTGTACGTTGCCACAAAATTCCACGTGTGTGGAATGAGATGTTTCTTCGATTCTACAAGTTCCAACCTGAGACATGGTAGCACACTGCCATAGTAGGTACCTAGGAGCTTCCCAGATGGAATACCAGAAGACAAATAAAATATATCACCCATATTAATGACTGTAATATCTCCGTTTGGTATAACGTAGGCATTGCAGGAAGTCTATACACCTCCACCACCAACAGACATCATTCCCACTCATCGAGGTTCTCATTTTTAGGATACTTACACCAGTCATAGTTAGCAATCAAATTATCAGCATAATAAAGCCTGCATTATGGAAATATGTTGGCTCCCATATGTCCGTGAGAGATGATGGGAAGAGATACTTTAATGATATTTCATATCTGCCAGCTGAGTGAGAAAGGTGGAATATGCTAGTGTAAGAATGGGAAAAAGTCATGTATTGGCTCCACTCTGTGCAGAATGGGGCCAATTAGGGATCTTGGACATTTTTGGGAATTTGGCGATCCAATTGACATTGGGTTATGAAGTGGGGTTCCACATTCACCCTATCCCTGGGACCAGAAAAGGACTCTTAATGAGCCATTTGCTAAGTATGTGTGTAGGGTGATTTTAGAGGACAAATCATGTTACACGATCTTGTCCCACAACCCCATAGGCACATACATCAAAAGACTTCAGAATATCCTTAGTGAGGCGAAGCAGGAGGGTCTAATTGATGCTTCTGAATGGACCTTTCTCATGCCATCACATCTGCAGATGGCGTGCTTTTACGCTTTACCCAAGATTCACAAGGGTACCTCTCCGTTAAAGGGGAGACCCATTGTGTCTGGGATGAATAGTCTTACTTACAATATAGGGACGTACATTGACATCATCCTTCGCCCGTTTGTCGTTGCCTTACCATCATACGTAAGGGACTCAATGGAAGTCCTCAAAAAACTGGAGGACCTATACGTTGACCAGGAAATTCTCCTGGCCAGCTTGGATGTCGAGTCCCTGTATAGCAGTATCCCTCACAATAAAGGATGCAAAAAGGTGGGACTTTTTCTTCAGGAAAGGGGAGGGCACTATCAAAAACATAATCAATTTGTGGTTACCCTTCTCCACTTCATTTTGGAACATAATGTGTTCACATTTGACCAAAAACTCTTCCACCAGCTCAAAGGTTTGGCCATGGGGAGTCCTTGAGCCCCCAGTTTCGCCAACCTATACTTGGGCTGGTGGGAGAGGGAAGTGGTCTTTGGTGAGGATTACATTGATGTAGCGGGCCTGATTGAATTCTGGCTCCGCTACATCGATGATATATTGATTTTTTGGAGAGGCACCCCAGAAGAGTTTCATACCTTCATGGAACGCCTTAATCATAATGATCTCGGCCTGTTTTTTATGTCGGAGATCAATTCGGAATCCATCACATTTTTAGATCTCAAGATTATCAAAGAAAGTGATGGGAAGATTACCACTGACCTTTTCCGCAAACCGACTGCAACCAATACCTTGTTGCAGTGGGACAGTTGGCACCCGCTGGCCTTGAAGAAAGGCATCCCCAAGAGCCAATACCTACGGCTTCGTCGGAACTGCTCGAATTTGGTGGACTTCAAGGCGGCGTCCAAAAATTTGCGTGGTAGGTTTAAGTGCAGGGGATATCCAGAATCAATTCTAAAAGCTGCGTACCAACACTCCATGAAGGGCAATAGAACCACGCTCCTCAATTCTAAACCTAGAACAGAGTCAGAAGATGTGGTACGTATTATAGGCACTTTTGATACAGCACATCATGAAGTCCGGGGAATCTTGAACGAGTTTTGGGACATCCTAAGGGTTGACCCTGACATTGGACATCTAATAGGAGATACCCCACAGATCACCTACAGACGAGGCAAAAGTATTCAGGACCGTGTAGTCCACAGCTTTTTGCCACCACAAATGAAATCTTCTTGGCTAACTAGTCGGAGCGTGGGCACGTTTAAATGTGGGGGTTGTGTTGCCTTCAATTATATTAACACAGATAAAACCTTCACTGACACTTCCAACTTACGCACTTTCTTGATACGCTCGCTCATAAACTGCAAGAGTACGGGCGTCATCTATCTCATGACCTGCAGATGCGGGCTTAAGTATGTAGGTAAGACCACAAGGGAGTTGCGACGAAGGATTGGCGAACATGTGGGTGACATCCGTAATGACAGAGATACCCCCATTGCCAGACGTGTGCATCAATGCCACAATGGTGACATAAAAGCCATACGATTTCAGGGTATTGAGTTGGTACGCAAGCCTGGGAGGGGGGAGACCATGACAGACCAATATTACAAAAAGAAACACTTTGGATTTTTCGTTTGGACACGGTACAACCCAAAGGTCTGAATGAGAATTTGAGCTTTACTTGTTTTATTTGATTTCATGCAGATCATGCAAACCCCCCCCCCCCCCCCGCACATTTGGGATAACATGTTCTTTCCCAATAGTCTTTCACCCTATAGTATTTCCATCTGACCTTAAGTGCACAGGGACACCTGATGTCCTTTTGGATATTTTATAAAATTTTATGTTGTCTGGACATCAGGTGTTCTCTACAGGCATCATGTAATGTTGTTTGCAAGGTATGAGTGACGTGTTGGGAGCGATTGGCATTCTCTCACCTCTAAGACATTATTTACTATGGATCGCATCTCCTCAGGATTCCTGGGTATCATTGGCCGCATACTTAGCTCCCCTGGTTAATAGCAGATGCTTCTGCATTCAGGGAAGCCGTCTGTGATGTCATGCGGGTCATGCCCCCCCAGTGGAGGAGACTGTGCCGGGCTTCGCCCGACTCTCCCCTGGGTTGGGCTGCCCGCTCAGACGGCCCCACCCCGGGGCGGAACCGTTGTGGTTTAAGTCGGGCTGATGGCGCACGGGCGCTACGGCCATACCAGCGCTGAACGCTGCGGTACACCACCAGTACCGTGGTCCTCCATTTACATGTTTATTTGTTTGTTTGTTTTGTCTCTGGCTCTATCGATTTGCTCCTGATGAAATTGGACACAATAGAAACGCGTCGAGCTTGAGTTTAAGAGCCTATTCAGGGACTCAATAGATAGGAGGGCTATGCACCCCTAGGTGGAACAGACCGTTTCCCACCTGTATTTGGGGGGCATTTTGAGAGAAGATAGCATTAGGTGATGATCGGGGTTTACGTGTTCCAATCACCATAATACCAAAAATACTGTTGGAGCTAGAAACCTCAATCTACCGATGCTTTTCTCTGGTTCCACAATACTACAGCACATTCAATTGCCCTTATATTTGTATTGCCCAAACGTTTGGGTGACCAAGGGCTTAAGTGCAGTGGTGTCAGGTGTCTTTTTTAATTGGACCACTTAGGACCTGCATACGGTTGTAACACCACCTGACCCTTACACTTATGCCATCCAGGCTTTGGTGGATCAAGGGCAAATTTTGGTGGCTTCAGGTCTGATCCAATTGGACCTATGTCTACAGTGGCTGATTGGGTTGGCTTCCAGTTGACAGTTGGGAGTCACCAATCAGAATACTGGACAATCAGTTCCAGAATATAGCCGAGAAAGCCACAGTTTCATAGGTCCAAATCACTGCGTGGCTCATCAGCCTGATTTTCGCCTTTTAACACATAGACTTGAATAAAGATTCATTATTTTGTTTTAATGTTAATCTCTGGCAGTGAAGCTAAGTATGGTATACAGAACCTTTCTGTTTTAATCATTTTATTTTTATACCGGTTTCTGCAGATCTATGTATGTCTTTTATTTCTTTAAAATTTTAGTAACCTAAGTACATTACATTTTAATTACGTTAAAGCTACATTAAATGGTTTTGGTCACACCCAGAGGACATTTAATTGTACTTATTTTTTTCCCTTTTTCAATTTTTCTACAGTTTATAAGCAAGCAGGAGGCGCATGTGTCACCCCTATCTCCTCATAGATTGTAAGCTCTTGTGAGCAGGTCCCTCACTCCTCTTGTTTTAAACCTTTACTGACCATCAATACACCTTTTTATAGTGGTCACTAAAGGGCCTTAGGCTGGGGGCAGTTTAAGCGCTGCATGGCTTCTGAGCAGCACACAAGGGTGGATCAGCTCTTACTTGAGAGCCACATTCCTGCTCTAATGACCATGACCCACAGGAATGCTGATCTGGGCCTTTAACCCCTTACATGCCACATGTAAACCATTGAAGAGCTGAATCTCTCATTACCATTGCGTGGGTGCCAATGCCAGTAAAGGCATACTGGGGCCTAGTGTAGGTCCCAAGCCTGCCTCCAGCTTTTCCCTGCAGGCTGTACCTTTCCGGTGAAAGGTGGGCCCTCAGTCCACCAGCACCGAATCTCAAATAACCTATATCAATATCTGGAATTAGTCAATGTGAGTGGCTCACCACCAAAAATCAACAGAATACTGAGGTGCTCAAATCCAGGCTGTACCCATAGCCTCTTAGTATCTGGAAAACAAAGGAATGCTTTTTGTATGGATGAGCACACTCAATCTGGAAAAACTGTGTAGATATATTTATCAATCACACCTCCCCTGTATGGGGGATATAGTATAATAGCTTTATACAACTGTAATAGTTCAAGCAAAGGATTTTATTAATAAAAAGCATTAATCAATCAAACATGCTGGCCAGCACATAAACAAAAAAATATAAGAAAATAGAGTATATTGATAGGAGATATTGACATTGACAAATAGGAGTTATCAATATACTCTATTTTCTTATATTTTTTTGTTTATGTGCTGGCCAGCATGTTTGATTGATTAATGCTTTTTATTAATAAAATCCTTTGCTTGAACTATTACAGTTGTATAAAGCTATTATACTATATCCCCCATACAGGGGAGGTGTGATTGATAAATATATCTACACAGTTTTTCCAGATTGAGTGTGCTCATCCATACAAAAAGTATATCAATATCTGGGTAGACTTTACAGTTTATTGTTATAGATGCATCAGAAGGTTAAGGAATAGAGGCAGGCCAGCCAGTATCCTCTCTTTCTTGGACCCACCTTTTGAAGTTTTTGCAGAGACCCCTATAATCAATGATCTTGTAGCATCTTGTTTCTGTCTGCCTCTGTGTGAGCAGGTAATATTTGCATGTCACAAGCAATGTAGAAAAGCAAGTAATGCGGCACTCACCGGGCTTCTTTACATCCTTCGTTTACTGCATCATAAAATACAGCTTACCGCTACCCGCGGGCACCATGCTCAGTGAGGGAGATGCAGAGACGGCCTCGAATATGTTCTATCAATCTTGGAGATCCTATTCCAGTTTGTATGGATTTCTTATGTTCTCTAAATTGTATACATAAGGGTCTAATGGTCTTCCCTATGTAAAAAATGACATATACAACATACTGCGTCTTGCAAGTGATTAACTGTCGTACAACGTGTGCAGCACCTCCTATATTCAGGTATTTGGTCTTCAACATATGTTTACATGAAACACACTGTCCACATTTATAATTTCCTTGTGAGACTGACTTCAGTAGCCAATTATCTTTCCTCGTGTCAGCAAATAAACTCCTAACCAATTTATCCCTTATTGTAATACTCCTTCTGAAGCTAATTAGGGGAGGATTGATTACTTTCTCCTTTATATCCTCATCACTGGACAGCATATGCCAGTTTTTTTTAATTATTTCCTTAACTGTCTCAGCCATTGAAGTGAATCTAAAGGAAAAGACTGCTCTATTTCCTTTTCCTTGTTGGTTCTCAACTCAATTATTCCTCCTTATATCTTTGGCATACCTCCATGAACGATTGATCTATTAAAGTTTATGGGTATGCTCTTTCCAATAATCTTCCTTTTAGTTCCCTGGATTGTGCAACAAAATCATTCTCAATATTAGTAATGCATCTAATTATTGCAAACTGTCCATAGGGTACTGCTCTCCTTACATGGTAGGGGTGGGAGCTTCTGAAGTGCAAGAGGGAATTCGTGGCTGTTTCCTTCCTATATACTTTGGTGGTCAATTTACTCTCTTGCACTGTTACCATTACATTTTTTCTGAATATATTCTACTAGTGAACTTCATGTTCAAATCATTCTCATTATTAAGATAGTCCACAAATTGGCCAAATTGCACTTCAGTACCCGCCATATAACAAAAACATCATCCACAAACCTCATATATAATTTAACATTTTGGATGAACTTATTTCTTACTGTAAACACAAACTTTTCAAAAAATGCCAGGAGGAAGGAGATTGGCGAATGTACAAGATACCGGGGTCCCCATTGCTGTACCGGTCTTTTGATAATACCAGGAATCGTTAAAAGTAAAGGCATTGTGTGTTAGTACATATTCTAAAGCTTCTTTAACGAAACTGACATAAATGTCACTTTTTTGATGGTATTCAAGGACATTCTGTATAGCTGCTGTTGCTGCCTGCATCATGCCAATGCTGAGACCTGCCTACCATCACGTTCTGTACAGCTGCTGTTACCTCCATCATGCCAATGCTGAGACCTGCCTACCATCACGTTCTGTATAGCTGTTGCTGCCTGCATCATTCCAATACTGAGACCTGCCTATCATCACATTCTGTATAGCTGCTGCTGCCTCCATCATGCCAATGCTGAGACCTGCCTACCATCACGTTCTGTATAGCTGCTGTTACCTCCATCATGCCAATGCTGAGACCTGCCTACCATCACGTTCTGTATAGCTGCTGTTACCTCCATCATTCCAATGCTGAGACCTGCCTACCATCACGTTCTGTACAGCTGCTGTTACCTCCATCATTCCAATGCTGAGACCTGCCTACCATCACGTTCTGTATAGCTGTTTCTGCCTGCATCATTCCAATGCTGAGACCTGCCTACCATCACGTTCTGTACAGCTGCTGTTACCTCCATCATTCCAATGCTGAGACCTGCCTACCATCACGTTCTGTATAGCTGTTGCTGCCTGCATCATGCCAATGCTGAGACCTGCCTACCATCACGTTCTGTACAGCTGCTGTTGCCTCCATCATTCCAATGCTGAGACCTGCCTACCATCACGTTCTGTATAGCTGTTGCTGCCTGCATCATGCCAATGCTGAGACCTGCCTACCATCACGTTCTGTATAGCTGTTGCTGCCTGCATCATTCCAATGCTGAGACCTGCCTACCATCACGTTCTGTACAGCTGCTGTTACCTCCATCATTCCAATGCTGAGACCTGCCTACCATCACGTTCTGTACAGCTGCTGTTACCTCCATCATTCCAATGCTGAGACCTGCCTACCATCACGTTCTGTACAGCTGCTGTTACCTCCATCATTCCAATGCTGAGACCTGCCTACCATCACGTTCTGTACAGCTGCTGTTACCTCCATCATTCCAATGCTGAGACCTGCCTACCATCACGTTCTGTATGTTTGCTGCTGCTTGCATCACGCCATTACTGCGATCTGCCTACCATCCGTTCTGTATAGCTGCTGTTTCCTCCATCATGCCAATTGTGCGACCTGCCTACCAGCACGTTCTGTACGGCTGCTGTTGTTGCCTGCAACATGTCACTGCTGCAACCTGCCTACTTCTGTTCAGACAGAAGTGGTAACATTAGTAAAACATGTTTAGTCACCGCAGGTTCAAAAAAATCCCAAGAGCAATCGCTTATAGGGGGTCATTGATTAAGACTGGCGTTTTAGCCAGCAAAACATTGCCGTATCCATCCCAATCTAAACGTACGATGGCTTCTTTACTGTAAACAGTAGACAAGGAGCCCAGTAATTAATTTTCAGAAAAAATCCAAATGCTGTGATGGCATGCTGGCAGAACGTGCAGGGAAAGTTATAAAGTGAAAGTCTAGAATACTTGGCAGTCTCAATGATAAAATACAAAATGAAAGAAAGGAAGGGGAAGTACAACGACGATTAAAGCTGGTCATCACCCCAGATCCTAGGGACTCATCTGTGCAGCCTTTATTTGCTGTATCGGGAGGTTTTGGCCATTGTGGACCTTCAATGAGCTGTGCAAACATTTTTCACTATTTTTGGATGCTTGATCCTCAAAGTCACTTTTTTTTTTAATGTCAAAACACTGTGTGTAATTAAACATCATCTGACCCGATAAAGGACAATTTTTAGAAGATCTACAATATGAAAAAGCATGAGACATGTGCCGAAGTGATGTGTTTTTAAACATGTTTGTTAACGCTGTCAAACATGCGTTTACCCACAGCTATGTATGTCAGTGTTACTCAGACGTCATCTACTATTGCTGTCATTGTGTTCCAGATCTTGGGGAGGAAAAACATTTCATAAAGTTTTCCTTAGTGTCCTAGGAGTCTAGAGGGGGTTATATACCAACTTTCATGGCAACTGGAACAACTTCAGTTCTGGTCCAAAGCAAACTTGTTCTTAAATTCGGCAAACCGGACCCAAAACAAATCTAGGCTCATTATCTCTGGAAGATTGCAGATGCAATATCTAGAGAGAAGGATCTTGGTCCAGGAAATGAATATTAAAGGTCAGACCAACATAGACCATAAACTGAGGGCATATCCTGGTGATATAACTTCACTTTACAAGACGGTGATAAACCCATAATAACTTTTCTTGCAGATTATTTTATTTTTGTTTTTCCTTCTTTCTTTATGACTTGCATCATCTCAGAAATTGGAAAGTGATTACTAATTATATTATTTTTAATATTGTCCCTTTGGAAATGCACCCAGGAGACCTTGCAGACAAAGACAACATCACTGTACAGGTACTAGCACAGGATATATACCTGTATGTAGAGGGAGATGTTATAGATTGTATTTTGTGAGTACATTATGTACTGGATTATATCATCCTATATGAACTGATAAAACTCCGGAAGATTTCTCTACTAGGTGGTAATTTACCTCTTCACACGTCAAACAACTTTATTTCCTTTAGTATAAGAACCATAAAGCAGGAACATGGAGATACTTGATGTGAGTACCAGCAGTAATACGTCAGCTTTATTATTTTCATATAAAACTTGAATTTAGTCAGTTATCATAATTTTGCCATATTTAAATGGAAAACACCATTCTTTGGGGAATTGTCTCAAACGTGCCAGGACATCCTGCATTCCTGCAACAGGTAGCAGGAGGTCAGTGAGGTTGGCAACACTTGGGTTAATCTGACAGGTTTTCCTTTGGTTGTTTTGTTGTTGCCGACATTCACCACACCCTCCCCCTTCAGGTGTAGGTGTCTTATCAATTATGCCTGCCTATTTAGTGTTGTTTCTCCCACCATGCTGTGCGGTTTATACTTTCTGTTGTATCTGTGGCCTGCTGGTGTGTGAATTCTCAGTGGAGAGCTTGTGGCTGCCATTTGCTTCTGGAAAGTTACGTGTCCTCTTTCCCTTTTGTATTTTGTATTACTTGTGTGTATCCCTTCCCTGTGTTTGGTGATTGGGCCTGAGGGGAGACTCCTGTTTGTCCAGGTTGGTGGAGGAACAGTGTGACTCATTCCTGACATTGGCTTCAGGGTCCTTCAGGGACAGTTAGGGTCCTAGGTGTCCTGTGTATGAACTACCTTCAATGCCTGTTCATACTGGTAGTTAGTCAGGACTGCAGTCAGGGTTTCTCTAGGAGGTTCCCATCTGCCTTCCCTAGTTTCCAGGCCTAAACTCCATTTCCTTATCCCCCTTTCCCTCCTGCACTTGGTGTGGAATCTTCCCCCCACACTGGAGTGTGACAGAAATAGTCTGATTGGGGTCTTCTGGAAAGTGAGGAGATGGAGGAATTGGATATATTACTTTGTAATGATTGTCCTAGATACCTCATGACATTGATTCATCATCTACTGTCACACATGTGGTTGTTGTTTCCTTTGACCTCTTTCACTGTTTTGAATTGGACATTAGGATTCATTATTTTTCATATTAAAGGGGTATTCCAGGATTCTAGAATTGTAATAATGATGGCCTATACTCAGGATAGAGCAGACCATTAACATCTGATTGGCAGGGATTTTACACCCTATACTTCTGCCGATCTGCTGTTCCTAAGTAGCTCCGGTGCTGGACGTTAGTGTCGGAAATACACAGCTCTATTCACTGTCTGGTGGAATGGGCTGGTTAATCCCACTGAAGTGAATCTTGGTGCTATTCAATAGTAGGTCATCATTATGAAAATCACAAAACCCAGGAATGCCACTTCAAAGATAGCCACCATACGTTTGAAGGAGTTGTTTCACAAATAAATATTGTGCAAAACATGATGCACTTTTAATTGATTTTTTCCTCCTTCTTCTGTTTTAATTCCATCTCAGAACTTCCACCTAATGTGTCCAGTGCCAACGAAAATAAACCACTATGAACAGTAAGTATCACTCCACTGGTCATTTACAAGAGGATCCTGGTGATGAGACTCAGCTACTGAGCATGTGTGACCACATTGCACTGGACATATTATGGCACTGCCTGGATGATCCGGAAGTGCCATAACAAGTGTCTAACAACAATATCTAGACACCAGAGCAATTTAAGTGATTTCTATGCACAAATTAATATTTATTCAGGGCACAACCCCTATAGGACATAAAACCTTGTACAGAAAATTACCAACTCTGGTTCCTACATTTTTACATATTATTTTTTGCTTATTGAGAGCAAATCTTAATTTGATGTTAATTTTTGCAGGTTTATAATATGACCGACCTCAAAGAGTTTTTCCTCTTGGGATTTCAAGGAAACTCACGGAAAAGAACTTTAATTTTCTGTTTGTTTTTTGTAGTATTCTGGTTAACAATATGTGGGAATCTCCTGATCATTACCCTGGTGTCCACCAGCAAGAACCTCCACACTCCAATGTACTTCTTCATCTCACAACTGTCCATCAGTGACATCTTATTGACTTCAGATATTGTCCCCAACATGTTCCACATCCTACTGAATAATGGGGGGACCATTACTTTACTTGGCTGTATGGCACAGTTTTGCTGCTTTGGTGCCTCAGAAACATTTGAATGTCTTCTCCTCACAGTGATGTCTTATGACAGGTATGTGGCCATCTGTAATCCCCTCCGTTACACCTCAATAATGACAATTGACGACTGTGTGAAGTTGGTCGTCTTCTTTTGGTCGGCCAGTTTTTTCATGACTTTCACTGATATTTTAACACTATCAAAGCTAAAGTTCTGTGGACTAAATGTCATTGACCATTTGTTCTGTGATCTTGTTCCTTTGCTGAAACTTTCATGTTCTGATACATTTCCTATGACACTGTATATGTTTTTTCAAAGTATTCCTGTTCTGATTATTCCCAGCATAATAACTGTTGTCTGTTATGTGAATATTGTCCGGGCCATCTTACGGATCCCATCTAATATTAGTAGACAGAAAGCTTTCTCCACCTGTAGCTCCCACCTCATTGTGGTCTTCATATTCTACTTGACTATCTTTAGTGTTTATGTTCTTCCAACACATGGATCATCAGACATGAATAAAATCCTCTCCCTGCTGTATACTGTGTTTACTCCACTGGTCAACCCCATTATATACAGTCTGAGGAATAAAAACATCAAGAAAGCCGTACAAAACTCTATTCAGAAACATATATATATATATAATGTGTTTTACTTGTCTATAAAATAATGATGTACGGCGATAAGGCTAATATCTATGGTAGAAAATAAAAATGTTTGGTTTAGATTGACCCTATGACCAAAACTACAGCTGTGTGAATGAGCCATCAGTTTGACGCTATGTTTTTGTGTTTTACTGATATTAGAGCTGGAGCTCCAGAAGGATATGCTTTCTCATATAAAATATATTTCAGTAAGACAGCTTTAAATTGTCCACTTTTGACTTTCCTCAGAATTTTTAGAGACTCCAAATTCTCTGCAAATTAAACACAATATTTTCTCTGAGTCTGGTGTGTACTCAACCACCCTATCCGGAGACACTACATCATAGGAGGAACATACCGATAATTCCCTATTCATCCATGTCAACACCTTACACCAGCATTTCTGAGCATTTCCTGAATATTGCTCCCTGTGGACAAGCTCAAGAATATGGCAGGAATTTACTGAGATGTGCAAGTGAAACAGGTGCTGCCTCCCCAGGGCCCTTCTCTATCATGTTTCAGGTGTATTAGGAATGCCGAGTGGTGTCACGGTGCTCCTGCCTGGCTACTGCTAGACCCCAGGATTTGGCTCCAAACCAATAAATAGGGGGAGTAATTGAGGGATTTGAATGAATAACTTGAGTCCAGACCTTGAAATTAAATTCAATGACAATTTTACTTGTATAAACATTTCTTAAAACAGTTTTCAGGCTTTGGCTTGGTTCCAGCAGGCTTTAGCATGAACTGGCAGGCAAACTCAACTCTGCCTTATCTCGTTCTCCCTGCTGTACTGACAGGATAGCTTAGTAACTTTGATTCTTTCCTTGCCCTGTATAGGGAAGACTACAAATAAGGCCTTGTTCACACTTCAGTTATTTGGTCAGTTATTTCCATCAGTTACTGTGAGCCAAAGCCAGGTGGGGGTAAAAAATACTGAACAGGTTCAGATCTTTTCATAACACCTGATCTCTGTGTAGCCTCCACTCCTGGTTTTGGCTCACAATAACTGATGGAAATAACTGATCAAATAATAGACATGTGAACAAGGCCTAACTGGAAACTTCTACCACACCCTTCAGAATTGCAGAATTGGCCCACTTTAGCCCAAAGGGGGGGGGGGTAGTAGAATGGAATGGTGAGTTCCATTCTCTCTAACTATAGCTCTGCCATATCTGCTGCCACTTGCTGGTTGAACAGGCACATGGCAAGTAATATACAGTTTCACAAGAGGATTATGATTGCAGAATAGGGAGTGGACCTGGAACAGAATACATAAGAGGACATTATGTTAGCCCATTTAAGACAGTAGCAGGGTGCAGCTCTGTACAGCTCTGCTCTCATCTTCCTGTCTCTCCCGCATAATGGAAGTGGTCATTAGCATTTTCATAATGTGTTATGGCAGGGGGCCAAATGAAATGTTCCCATGGACCGGAGGTTCTCCACCCGTGTTTTACACCATCATCAGCTGATTCCACATAGATGTCTAAAGAACCTGTTCTGTTAAATGTTGAGACAAGTAATGTCCCCTTGACAGAGTGGAGAGGATGTCAGCAGTAAGATTGTGCTTTAACGTCACAGTTTATTTTGTTTTTCTTATAAATTGTCATAAGAACAACCCCCAAACAATGGATCCTGTCTTTTGAGCATCAGCCTTCACATGGTCAGCATTTGGTCAGTAATCCATCACTCTAGCTAGGGCAAAAAAAATGGAGTGAATCCAAAAGAGAGATCACATGTAATTGAAAAGTTTGCAGGCCTTCTGTGTTTTGTACCCACTCCTGCCTTTGGCTTGAAAATCATGAGCCTATGCTAATGCAAAATAGTGTGATACAGGCCTTACAACTGTTCCAAAGACAGGATCCATTATGTTTCTAATTTTTCATCCTAGCAAATCAAAGAAAGGGTAAAATAAATGATGATGTCAACAAGGCCAAACATGGACAATAGTGGCCCCGCCATAGAGTGGAAAGGGTGGCAACTGCATGATGATTCAACAGAGTGGTCCAGTTACATTATAGGGAGGGTGGCAAGCACATGAGAAGTCAACATAGTGGTCAATCACAGAGTGGTGAGGGTATCAATTGCATGAGGAGTCAACATACTGGTCAGTCACAGAGTTATGTGGATGGGAATCACATGAGGAGTCAACATAATGGTCAGTCACAGAATGGTGAGGTGGCAACCGCATGAGGAATCAAAATACAGGTCAGTCACAGAGTGATGAGGGTGGGAATCACATGAGGAGTCAACATACTGGTCAGTCAGAGAGTAGTGAGGGTGGGAGGAGTCAACAAAGTGGCCCAGTCACAGACTGGCGAGGTGGGGGGAGGGCAACAGCAGTGGCAGAAACAGCACAAGATAGTGGGTGGCAGTAGGAGAACATGGCAGCAGAGGCAACAGGCGTGTGGCATTAGGTGGTGGCAGTATCAGAATAGTGCCTGAAGAAAGGGGGCCAGAAGAAACTGGTCTCTTTTGACAAAGTTTGGGTGTGGCACCCAGAATGATCTAGTCTGATGCATTAGGTACTAGTGTGTGGAAATCCTGGTTGATCCATGCCTAATTCATCATCAAAAAGGTCAGTCTCTCCGCATTTTGAGTGGACAGGCGAGTTCTCCTTGGGGTAACTATGCCCTTCGTCACATTAAACACCTGCTCTGATGACACACTATTGGCTGGGCAGTAAAGCTTGTCCATGGCAAATTTGGCCAGTTGCAGCAACATTTTAAGTTTAGCTGACTAGTAGTCCAGGGGATCTACCATGTGGGATGGTAGTGTGCAGTCCAAGTATGCCACTACCTGCTGGTTCAGGTTCTGCTCTATGTCTTGCTGCTGTTGATGGTGGGTGGTTTCTTCACTATGTGGGTCATCAAACACTCCATACTTAAGTTGCTGCTGATGGAGCTAGTACTTCTAGTGACCCCGCCCCCCTCCAGCCATGGCAGTAAAATGTGAGGAAAGAGCCCCCCCCCGCCCTCCCTTCCTTCCTGGTCAGACCTTCCTGAGGATGGACAATGGTGCCCCTGACTGCTTAAGATCCTTACTACATTGGATCCTCACTGCATAGGATGTCTTGATAGTATTTGAGTTTATCCTCCTGCTCAGCGGGTGGAAAAAAGGTCCCTTTTGGACTGGTAGCGAGGGTTTAACATGGTGGAGAGCCAGTAGTCCTCCCTCTGCTAAATTGTGATGCATCTGACAATTTGCTCAAGGGACTCGGAGTGACTCCCTGTATAAATCTCAACTTCATACTGCCAGGGTGTGTTGGGGTCATCTGCCTGGTCTTCCTCATCAACCTCTAGCTCCTCCTGCTCTAGGACGTGAAGGAGTGGAATGATGTCCATCCCGTAGTGATTGACAAAGAAAGTGACCTCCTCAAAGGGCTTGAACAGCAGTTTTCACTCATCATCAATAAATCATTTAGGACCTTCTTCTGCTCATATCGTTGGTCCAACATGTGGAGGGTGGAGTTCCAATAGGTAAAACCATCACATATCAGCCGATATTGGGGAACGCCATTCTGCCTTTGCAGCTCAAGGATGGCATTCTTTGCAGTGTTAGACTGGCTGAAGTGCATGCACAGTTTCCTGGCCATTTTCAGGATATCTTGCAGGTGGGTGGAAGATTTCAGGAACCCCTTTACAACTAGATTAAGGACATGTTCTATGCAGGGGGCATGGCTAAGCCCTACTTTACCCAGGGTCGACACAATTTTCTTCCCGTTATCGGTGACCATGGTTCCGATTTTCAGTTGGTGAGGAGACAGCCAGGATTCTATTTCTTGCTGGAGGATATTAAGTAGCGCTTTGTCTGTGTGACTCCATTTGCCCAGGCAAACCAGATGCAGAATAGAGTGACACCCCCTGTCACAGGTGCCAGTAGTGGAGGCTAAGGAGAAGGTGGAGGATGAGGAAGCAGAGGAGTACACAGCCACAAGACCCACAGCTTGAGAACGTGGAGGTGGCAGTGGCATAGCATGGCCAAATTGCTGGTGCAGTGGTGCAGCTGGGCAGGAGCTACATTTACCCAGTGGGCTTTAAAGGACATATATATATATATATAGACACCCCAAAACGTAGTATCAGACAGCAATTTCACCCCAGAATCGAGGATGAATGGAATGGTACTTAAAGATTAAAAAAAAAAAACACCTCAAAACTTGCAATATCAGGCCTCAATTTCACACCAATTCCACAATTAGGGATGTATAACACAACTTGAGCACTCTAAAATCTGTAGTAGCATCAGGCCGCAATGTTACCCCAATTACACAATGAAGGCTTAACGGATTGAATTGTATATAAAAGACCCCAAATTCTGCATCAGACCGCAGTTTCACCCCAATAACAAGCAAGGATTACTGGAATTACTGATGTATCATATAGTGCAAACATCCTAAAAGCAGTAGTATTAAAGCAATTTGTATCCCCAATTAGTACAGCAAAGTGCAATAGAATGACTCCTATTACCCAGGCTTTACACTCTCCTATTGGTCTTCTCTCTCTCCCTATAGGGTAGATAATGCCTCCCTATCCTTTTCCTACACTATGAATGATCTTTCCTGCTCAATCGTTTTTTTTGGCAAATAAAGTCTTTCCTAAACACTATCCCTAGTACCTGTCACGTCTCTCCCTGCATTAAATTCACTGGAAAATTCACTTTTACAGGGCTGTGACATCACAGGGGCTGGCTGGCTGCTGATTGACTGTCTGCATGGCATTGTGGGTGATCCCTCCTTCCTGGACTTCTTACTTTCTCTTTCTAACACGTGCAGCAGCCATTTTAGAAAAAATCTGATTTGTTATCATGAAGCGCTAGGAGATTCGACTTCGAGAGGAATCAAAATTTTCCTGAAAATCAGATCGAATTCCACTTTGTCAACTTTAATTCGCTCATCTGTAACAATAATCACTTAATCACTTTTCTTGTGGAATATTTTTGTCTTTTCTGCTTTCTTTATAACTTGCATCACGTAAGGAATTGGAAAGTAATTACCAATAATAGTCATTTTATTATCCCTTTGGAAATGCACTCAGGAGACCTTGTAGACAAAGACAAGATCTCTATAGAGGTACTAGCGCAGGATATATATGTAGAGGGAGATGTAATCGATTGTATTTTCTACAATGTTGTACTTGAGTCCGTGATGATTTCACATCTTCCTGTAAGAACTGATCAAACTAGGGAAGATTTCTCTTCTAGGTGGTGATTTTCTTCTTCACATCTCTTGATCAAAAAATATGAACTTCCTTTACAAGAAGAACCATAAAGCAGGGACATGGATATGCTTGATGCAAGTACCAGCAGTAACTCCTCAGCTTTATTGTTTTCATATAAAACTTGTATTTAGTTATCTTTGATCTTTTTCACTGCTTTGAATAGGACATTAAGATTCATTATATTTCATATTAAAGGGGTATTTAGTGTTGCCACATTTGATGCGATAGGAAGGCACTGTGTATATTTTTTCTCTAATTTCAACAATATCTAGACACAGGAGCAGTTTTAAGTGATTCCAATAGAAAAATTGTTGCATTCTGTCTGCACAAGTTAATATTTATTCAAGGGACAACACCTTTTAAGACATAAAGCCTTGTATAGAATATTACCAACTCCAGTTCCCACATTTTAACACATTATTTTTTGCTTATTGAGAGCAAGTCTTAATTTGATATTACTTTTTGCAGGTTTATAATATGACCGACCTCAAAAAGTTTTTCCTCTTGGGATTTCAAGGAAACTCACTGAAAAGAATGTTACTTTTCTGTTTGTTTTTTGTAGTATTCTGGTTAACAATATGTGGGAATCTCCTGATCATCTTCCTGGTGTCCAGCAGCAAGAACCTCCACACTCCAATGTACTTCTTCATCTCACAATTGTCCATTAGTGACATCTTATTGACTTCAGATATTGTCCCCAACATGCTCCACATCTTACTGAATAATGGGGGGACCATTACTTTACTTGGCTGTATGGCACAGTTTTGCTGCTTTGGTGCCTCAGAAACATTTGAATGTCTTCTTCTCACAGTGATGTCTTATGACAGGTATGTGGCCATCTGTAATCCCCTCCATTACACCTTGATAATGACAATTGGCCATTGTGTGAAGTTGGTCGTCTTCTTTTGGTCGGTTAGTTTTTTTTAATAACTTTCACTGATATTGTAACACTATCAAAGCTAGAGTTCTGTGGACCTAACGTCATGGACCATTTGTTCTGTGATCTTGTTCTTTTGCTGGACCTCTACTGTTCTGATATATTTCCTATAAAATTACAGATGGCTTTGCAAAGTATTCCTGTTCTGATTATTCCCAGCATTGTAATTGTTGTCTCTTATGTGAACATTGTCCGGGCCATCTTACGGATCCCATCTAATATCAGTAGACAGAAAGCCTTCTCCACCTGTAGCTCCCACCTCATTGTGGTCTTCATATTCTACTTGACAATGTTCAGTGTTTATGTTCTTCCAACACATGGATCATCAGACATGAATAAAATCCTATCACTGTTATATACTGTGTTTACACCATTGGTCAATCCCATTATATACAGTCTGAGGAATAAAGACATCAAGAAAGCCGTACAGGACACTATTCAGAAATACGTGTGATGTGTTTTACTGTTGTCTAAATAATGATTTGTGGCAATATGGCTCCAAGGTGGAAAATACCTGTATGTCAAAATGGTTGGTTTAGCTTGACCCTATATTTTTGTGCTTTATTGGTATTTGTGTTGTATGACACCAGAAGGATATGCTTTCTTGTAGAATAGAATATATTTTAGTAAGCCAGCTTTATATAAATTTTTTCACCTTTCCCGGGAATTTGTAAAGGACTCCAAATTCTCCTTATGCAAATTCAATACAATATTGTCTCTGTGATCTATGAAATTGTACTTCTCTTCTGGTGTGTACTCAACCACACTAGTTGCAGACACAGCATCATAGGAGGAACATAGTAATAATTCAATATTCATCCACGTCAACACCCTTCACCAGCATTTCTTGAATATCGTTCCCTGTAGGCAAGCACAGGAATGTGGCAGGAATTTACTTAGATGTGGTGGACATGCAAGGAAAAATGAACAGCATACCAGTGTGGTGAAACATTGATAAAGAATGGGGAGCCTGTTAGGATAGTAATATGGGGGTGTATACACACCAAACAAACCCAAAACTTTTCAGATTTGCTTTGGACAAATCCAGCAAATTGGCAAACAAAACCATTTTACTGAACATATTGGTGGGAAAAACATGAGGGAGAAAGGAGAAGGATACTCACTTGGTCGTTAGAGGAAGCAGGAAGGAGGGCTTGCCCCAGGCAGAAAGGTGCCTTTGCAGAATGACTAGAATGTCAATCTGTGTTTGGCTATGAATGAGGATGGATGGGTGTAACAGTCTATGGCATAGGGACAATGTACAGTCACAATCAAGCTTCTACTCTAGTGTCAGGGAGAGTGAAGGGGAAAGCTATAATAAACAACAATTGTGTAGACTAAAGAGGGATAGGGAACACTTTCAACCGGGAGTTGAGGCTGGGTTTGCCTTTCACAGGCAGTGTCTACTACCTGCAGTTACTGCCTCATAATACAGCTGCAGCTGCTGAACAACCTGCAAGGAAATTTCATTTTTTTCCCATTTGAATAGAAAGATAGCTGTTTTTTGTTTCAAAACCTGAAGTTTCTCTAGGATTATTGTCAGCTTATTCCAAGTACAATTAGCACTACAGTGCTGACTGCAGAGCAATTAGTGTACATGTTATTTTCCGTCCATCATATCTATCTGTCCTAAACACCTTGTATTGTAGCAATAGCAATAATACTATTTTTCTACCAGCAAAATTTAACATAAATGACGCCATACCCAGAAATCAAACTCCCTTCCATGCATAGTTTAAGTGTCGGGGTGTGTGCGTCTGGGGGTAAATCACAATTCAGGGTGCAATGTGTGTTGTACAATCCAAAGAAGACTGTTTTAAATCTCTGAAAATAGTAGTCTGAAATTGTGACAGGGCAATTTCTGACAGTTCAAGTGTTGGGGTGCACAATCCTCATCTTCTGTGGTCCTTTTTGTTTTGAATTTTGTGTTTTCCTACTGTGTTTGGGCTTGGCTGGATTAATGACTGCTGGTGTAGACACAGCAAAGTGGTTGGAGGAAGCCAAGAAAGTATTTTTCAGATAAAACCTTTATCCAAAAACTCATTTTTTAAAACAACTGCAACTACAAATTGAAAAGAACTGACAATGTTGTATTAAGAAGATATTACATGCTGGTGGGTGTTGCAAAGTCTTGATAATTATATTCTAAATAACATTGGACCTAGCGGACTGAGGATCTCTCTCACACTAGTTAAAGGGGTTGTCCGAGTTATTTTTTTTGTCCTTAGTATGTTTCTAACTAGTCAAATACAACAGCTTGTCCATACACGTTCTGCTTCTAAAGCTGCTGGTTTATCAGATTTCACTCAGGGTCACGTGACCTGTGATGTCAGCTTGCCTCCCTGCTAATCTTGTATTTGTGCACTAAGAGATAACAGCCTGTACACGAGATCTCACTCTGCTGGCCACGCCCCCCTGCTCTGCCGATGTAAAGAGACACAGAATTTGCTCTCCTCACCCTTCAGAGACAGAACTGCTGGAGCTGATCTGGAGGAGATGCAAAGTATTGTATTGTACATGAAAGGTAGGGGAAGATCCTCTGTGTATCACATGCTGTTGAGTATTCCTGCAGACATGTCACTTAGGGCAGCACTTGTATTCAGTCCCTTTGCAGTGTCAATTTATGTGGTAATAACTTTGGAACACTTTAACTTATCCAGGCCATTCTGAGATTGTTTTCTCATCACATATTGTGCTTCACGACAGTAGTAAATTTGTGGCAAAATATTTCATTTTTATTTATAAAAAAAATACCAAATTTACCAAAAATTTGGAAACATTTCCAAATTTCAATTTCTCTACTTTCAAAATACATAGTAATACCTCCAAAATAGTTATTATTTCACATTCCCCATATGTCTACTTTATGTTGGTATCATTTTATAAACGTCATTTTAATTTTTTCAGACATTAGAAGGCTTAGAAGTTTAGAAGCCATTTTTCAAATTTTCAACAAAATTTCAAAAACCATTTTTAAGCAGCAATTCAGATATAAAGTGATTTTGAGGGGCTTACCTAATGGAAACCACCCATAAATGACCCCATTTTGAAAACTACACCCCTCAAATTATTAAAAAAAACTAATGTTACAAACATTGTTAACCCTTGAGGTATTCCACAAGAATTCACACGTTGCCGACCTAGGACGAGAATGCTCGTCCTAATATGGCGTTACTTAACGCCCTAGGACGAGCATTCTCGTCCTAGGGTCAACGTTCTGATGCTGCCCCCCTGCCGCAATCTGCAGCAGGGGCCCGGCTGATACTAACAGCCGGGCCTCTGCTGTATCCGCCAGCACCAGTGATTACACCGATGCCGGCGGATTAACCCCTTGTATGCCGCGGTCACGCTGACCGCGGCATACAAGGTAATTGCGGCAGCTTTTACAGCCATCGGGTCCCCGTGAGGCAGTGGGAGGGGGCCCGATGGCTGAGATGGAAGCCCCGATGCCTTGCCCAGAGGCATCGGGACTCCCATCTACGGAAGCCCAGGAGACCCAGCCACAGCGCTCGGTCTCCGCTCGGTCTCCTAAAGTCCCTTACTGGGACATAAGTAAAATGTAAAAAAAAAAGTTAAATAAAAGCGTTTTAACAAAAAACTAAATTTAGGTATCGCCACGTCCATAAAAACCTGCTTTATTAAAATATCACATGATCTAGCCCGCCCGGTCAACACCGTAAAAAATAAAAAATAAAAACTGTCTAAAAAAAGTAATTTTTTGTCACATTTCATCACAAAAAATGTAATACCATGTAATACCATGCGATCAAAAAAGTATATGCCCCCAAAAATAGTACCAATTTAACCGTCATCTCATCCCACAAAAAATGAGCCCCTACCCGAGACAATCGCCCAAAAAATAGAAAAACTACAGCTCTCTGACTATGGTGACCCTAAAACATGATTTTTTTGTTTCAAAAAGGATATGATTGTGTAAAACTTAAATAAATAAAAATAAGTATACATGTTAGGTATCGCCACATCCGTAAAAAACTGCTCTACAAAAATATAGCATGATCTCTCCCCTCAGGTGAACACTGTAAAAAATAAAAAATAAAAACTGTCTAAAAAAAGCTATTTTTTGTCACATTTCATCACAAAAAATGTAATACCAAGCAATCAAAAAAGCGTATGCCCCCAAAACTAGTACCAATCTAATCGTCCTCTCATCCCGCAAAAAATTAGCCCCTCCCTGAGACAATCGCCCAAAAAATAAAAAAACTACAGCTCTCTGACTATGGAGACCCTAAAACATGATTTTTTTTGTTTCAAAAAGGATATGATTGTGTAAAACTTAAATATATAAAAATAAGTATACATGTTAGGTATCGCCACATCCGTAAAAACCTGCTCTACAAAAATATAGCATGATCTCTCCCCTCAGGTGAACACTGTAAAAAATAAAAAATAAAAACTGTCTAAAAAAAGCCATTTTTTGTCACATTTCATCACAAAAAATGTAATACCAAGCGATCAAAAAAGCGTATGCCCCCAAAAATAGTACCAATCTAATCGTCATCTCATCCCGCAAAAAATTAGCCCCTACCTGAGACAATCGCCCAAAAAATAAAAAAATTACAGCTCTCTGACTATGGAGATACTAAAATGTGATTTTTTTTTTTATGCTTCAAAAATATTGTGTAAAACTTAAATAAATAAAACAAAGTATACATGTTAGGTATTGCTGCATCCGTAACGATCTGCTCTATAAAAATATCACACGATCTAACCTGTCAGATGAATGTGTTACCTTGCCTCACAAAAAGTGTAATATAGAGCTACCAAAAATCATATGTACCCTAAAATAGCACTAACAAAACTGCCACATTATCCCGTAGTTTCCAAAATGGGGTCAGTTTTTGGGAGTTTCCTACTCTAGGGGTGCATCAAATGTGACATGGCAACTTAAACTTTTTCCAGTGAAATCTGCCCTGGCGTTCCTTTCCTTCTGCGCCCTGCCGTGTGCCTGTACAGCAGTTTACGATGACAAATGGGGCATTTCTGTAAACTACAGAATCAGGGTAATAATTACTGAGTTTTGTTTGGCAGTTAACCCTTGCTTTATTCTCAGAATAAAATGATTCATATGGAAAATCTGTCAAAAAAGTGAAATTCAGAAATTTTGGCTACATTTTCCTTTAATTCTTGTGGAACACCTAAAGGGTTAATAACGTTTGTAAAATCAGTTTTGATTACCTTGAGGGGTGTAGTTTCTAAAATGGGGTCATTTTTGGGTGGTTTCTATGATGGAAGCCTCACAAAGTGACTTCAAACCTGAACTACTCCTTAAAAAGTGGGTTTTGGAAATTTTGTGAAAAATTTCAAGATTTGCTTCTAAATTTCTAAGCCTTCTAACGTCCCAAAAAAATAAAATGTAATTTTCAAAGTGATCCAAACCTGAAGTAGACACATGGGGAATGTAAAGTCATAACTATTTTTGGAGGCATTACTATGTATTTTAAAAGTAGAGAAATTGACATTTGGAAATTTGCAAATTTTTCTAATTTTTTGGTAAATTTGGTATTTTTTTTGTAAATAAGAATGAAATATTTTGACTCAAATTTACTACTGTCATGAAGTACAATATGTGACGAGAAAACAATCTCAGAATGGCCTGGATAAGTAAAAGCATTCTAAAGTTATCACCACATAAAGTGAGACATGTCAGATTTGCTAAAAATGGCCTGGTCCTTAAGGTGAAAAATGGCTGGGTCCTTAAGGGGTTAAAGGAAAATGGTAGTGAAATTTAAAAATTTTACTCTATTGGTAGATTATTCATGTTATTTTTTTTCTTGCAACACATCAAGGGTAGAGATGAGCGAGCATACTCGTCCGAGCTTGGTGCTCGTTCGAGTATTAGGGTACTCGTAAGTGCTCGCTGCTCAGACGAGTATCTCGCCATACTCGAGGAAATGGCAACTTCCGCATCGTGCTTTTTTGGCGCCTATAAACACAGTCAATCACAAGCCAGGAGACTCTGCGGTACACCCAGCATCACGTGGGGCCCTTACATGTCGATAGCAGGGGTTGGCTGGCCTGATCAGGTGACCCTGGAATATACTAGTGACTGGCCGCGGTGCTCGGCTCAGATGCCGTCTGGATGTGGTTAGGGATAGAGCTGCTGCCTTTCAGGGACAGTGTTAGGGCCTGCAGTTAGTTCTCTGTTAGGCAGGAATCACCCACAAAGAACCCAACAGCCCTTCTAAGGGCTACAAGACATTTTTTTTTGTCTCCTGGCTTGGCTGGCTGGCTGGCACTAGTAGTGCAGCTATCGCCATATCTAACCCTGTTTTTTTTTATTGTTCTATCTCAGTGATACAAATCCATTGCACACAGCACTGTGGAACCATTCTGTGTGTCACAGTTCAGCACACTCACTCCAATCCATATATACTGTCCAGGTGACACTTTCTGTACGTCACAGAACACAACCAAGTCATTTGCTACCAATAACGTATACAGCTTGATCCAGAAAACTCTCTGTGCGACATTTGTCTGGGACGAAGTCTAAATAGCCACCGTTAACAGGGTGTCAGTCAGGTCTCCGATAGTTCCTGAACGTCACGTTCCCAAAAAACAAATTTTTTTAAAAAAATATAAACAAAGATTTTTTAAAAAAAATAGTTTTTCAGTTGTTTTAGCTCAGTGATACAAATCCATTTTACTCAGTACCTGCTGATGAGAGAGCAGGGGAATTCCGAAGAGCTAAACTCCCTAGCTTCATGTCTCAACTTACAGGGACACGTGGTAGAGGACTGTTGAAACCACAACAGTGCGAACAGCTGATCTCGTGGATTGCGGACAATGCTTCAAGTAATTTGTCCACCAGTCAGTCTTCCACGCAGTCCACCCACGTTACCCAAGGGAGCACTCCTATGGCTCCTCCACCTCAACCTCCTTCCCCCCAGTCTGCCCCCTCCAAGGAAAATTTGGAATGCGATCCGGCATACTCTGAGGAACTGTTTTCTGGACCCTTCCCAGAGTCACAAACCACTTCTCAGGTTGCTGCTGACCTCGTTCCCGATGCCCAAGTTTTCCAACTGTCGCAGTCTGTGGGTGATGATGATGATGATGACAATGTTGACTTAGTGGAAGAAGTTTGTAAAGAGGTGTCGGACGATGAGGAGACACGGTTGTCAGACAGTGGTGAAGTTGTTGATAGGGGAGGAATTCCCAGGGGGGAGCAGACTGAGGAATCGGAGGGTGACGAGGTGACTGACCCAAGCTGGGTTGATATGCCGAGTGAAGACAGTGCTTCTGAGGCGGAGGCGAGTGCTGCACCAGAACAGGTTGTAAGAGGCAGTGGTGTGGCCAGAGGGAGAAGCAGGGCCAGAGCTGGTGCATCAGCAGCAATTGTTTCACGTAGTGAAGCTCCCGTGGCGAGGCCTAGATGTTCGCAAGTCTGGAGGTTCTTTAAAGAAAGTGAGGATGACCAACGGACTGTGGTGTGCAACCTGTGCCACACCAGGATCAGCAGGGGTGCCACCACTACTAGCCTAACCACCACCAGCATGCACAGGCATATGAGTGCTAAACACCCCACTCCATGGAACCAAGGACGTTCACCACCTCCTGCGGGTCACACCACTGCTCCTTCTCCTGTGTCACTCGCTGCCTCTGCTAGTCAACCCCCCGCGTCACTCGCTGCCTCTGCTAGTCAACCCCCTGCCCAGGACTCCCGCCGGAAAACCACACCTTTGCCTCCACGATTCTCCACAGTGTCCACCAACGTGTCCCAGCGCAGCGTTCAGCTGTCTTTACAGCAGACGCTGGAGCGCAAGAGGAAATACAGTTCCACCCACCCACATGCCCAAGCCCTCAACGTCCACATCTCTAAATTACTTAGCTTGGAGATGATGCCCTAAAGGCTGGTAGAGACCGAGGCCTTTCGAAATCTCATAGCGGTGGCTGCCCCTCGGTATTCCGTCCCCAGCCGCCACTATTTTTCCCGATGTGCCGTCCCAGCCCTACACCAGCACGTGTCACAGAACATCATCCGTGCCCTGACCAACGCTGTTTCTGAGAAGGTCCACCTAACCACGGACACGTGGACAAGTGCTGCCCGGGCAGGGACACTATATCTCACTGACTGCACATTGGGTTAACTTGGTGGAGGCTGGGACCGAGAATGACCCTGGGGCCGCTCATGTACTGCCCACACCGAGGATTGCGGGGCCTACCTCGGTCACGGTCTCTCAGACGTACTATGCCTCCTCCTCCGACCCCTCCTCCTCCTCCACCGAATTACCATCCGTGGGCACGGCGCCTTCAGTCGGTAGCTCTAGGCGCAGCAGCAGTGCCGTGGGTAAGCGCCAGCAGGCGGTGCTCAAACTGCTGAGCTTAGGTGACAAAAGGCACACCGAACCTCAAGCCAGGCATGGTTGTGTGTGACAATGGGCGTAACCTGGTGGCGGCTCTGCAACTTGGCATACTGACACATGTGCCATGCCTGGCCCACGAGTTCAATCTAATAGTTCAGCGGTTCCTCAAGACATACCCCAACCTGTCTGATTTGCTCACCAAGGTGCGCCGCATCTGTGTGCATTTCTGCAAGTCGACCACAGATGCTGCCACTCTCAGGGCAGGGCAGCGCAGCGCCGCCTACAACTGCCCACTCACCGACTGTTGTGCGACATGCCCACGAGATGGAATTCCACATTAAACATGTTATCCAGAGTTTACCAGCAGCGCAGAGCGATTGTAGACTGCCAGATGTCATCTTCCACCAGAACTGGTAGTCAGGTCTCTCAGATTCCTCAAGTCTATAATGAGGAGTGGACGTGGATGTCTGATATCTGCCAGGTGTTGAGCAACTTTGAGGAGTCAACACAGATGGTCAGCGGCGATGCCACCATTATCAGCCTCACCATCCCGCTGCTTTGCCTGTTGAAAAACTCACTGCTCAGCATCAAGTCGGATGCTTTGCGCTTGTCACAAGAGACGGTGGAGGAAGATACGTCGCTTGATAGCCAGAGCACCCTCCGGTCTGTTTCTCAGCGCGTATCGAAGGAGGGGGATTAGGATGAGGAGGAAGAGGAGGAGAATGTTGGCGAGACAGTAGAGGGTACCAGTGCTCAGTCCTTAACTCTTGAGCGTGTATGGGCTGAAGAGGAGGACTTGGAGGAGGAGGAGGAGGAAATGGAGAGTCAGGCCAGTGAGGAGAGGGAATTCTTGCGTGTTAGGACTCTGGCGCACATGGCAGACTTCATGTTAGGCTGCCTATCCCATGACCCTCACGTTAGAAGAATTTTTTCAAACACCGATTACTGGGTGTTCACTCTCCTGGACCCATGGTACAAGCAGAACCTTTCCACTCTCATCCCTGCAGAGGAAAGGAGTATGAGAGTGAATAGATATCAACAGGCCCTGGTGCACAAGCTGAAACAATTCTTCCCATCTGACGCTGCTAGTGGCAGAGGGCATGGTTCTGTGGGCCAAGTAGCAGGGGAGAGGAGGCGAGCAGGCAGCTTGTCCAGCACTGGCAGGGGAACACTCTCCAAGGCCTTTGCCACTTTTATGTCACCCCAGCAAGACACTGTCACCTGTCCCCAGTCTAGGCAGAGTAGGGGGGAGCTGTACAGAAAGATGGTGAGGGAGTACCTAGCTGACCATACCAACGTCCATAGCGATCACTCTGCTCCATACAACTACTGGGTTTCAAAGCTGGACACGTGGCCTGAACTGGCACTGTACGCCTTGGAGGTGCTGGCCTGCCCTGCCGCTAGCGTGCCGTCAGAGCGGGTATTCAGTGCAGCTGGTGGCGTCATCACCGATAAGCGTACACGCCTGTCAACTGACAGCGCTGACAGGCTGACGCTTATTAAAATGAACAAAGCCTGGATTTCACCGGAATTCAAATCTTCTCCGGGGGGAAAGCAGCTAAAGATTTACATAACTTATGTATCCGATTCCTCTTCTCTACTCCTCCTCCTACTCCTCCTCCTCCATATCGTCTCTGCCTAACGCTGACCCAAAAACGCCATTTTTTTAGAGGTCCAACTGGCACTCTTTTAGCACAATTTTTCAGGAGGGCCCCCTACAGGCCCTCTCTTCAAAAAATTTTTCAGGAGGGCCCCCCTACAGGCCCTCTATTCAAACAATTTTTCCAGAGGTCCACCTACAGGCCCTCTCTTCAAAAAATTTTTCAGGATGGCCCCCTACAGGCCCTCTATTTAAACAATTTTTCCAGAGGTCCACCTACAGGCCCTCTATTCAAACAATTTTTCTGGAGGTCCACCTACAGGCCCTCTCTCCAATTCCAGTTTCCAGTTTTATTTGCGCAAACTGCATACATTTTTATTTTTGGGATAGTTGTTAAAAATAATATTACTTGCGAATCTATATTGCCCAACATTGGATACGGTAGCAAGTAGAAGACCAAACACATGCTGCCCACAGGGTTCCGCAAATTCCTGGTCCACCCGCAAATTCCTTCTCCACAATGTCAAGGAGGTTGAGGTTCTGTGGATTAGCAACAAGTCCTTCTGTACTGAAATCACCGACAAAGTCTCCATCTAAGAACCTACAGACCATTGTGGAGAGAGCGGCACAGCTCGCCATCAAAGTGAGGAACCCCAACGCCAGACTGCGCAGAGAAGATAACGAATAAATATCTCTGTGGTTATTTTTGCTAAATAAAAGTTAAATAAACCCCCCAATAAATTCATCTGTCAATGTGCCTGATCCACCCAAGTTGAATCTGTCCCATCATGAGAAATTCCCCCCCAAGGAGTCCCCACTGTAACTTGCTTCCCATACAACTACCTCACCCCCCCGACACCTGTGTCTCGCCATTGTCCAGCACCTCCTCAGACAACACTGGTAAATCCACACTGTCAGCACACGGAAACAGCAAAAGGTCTTGCAAATTGGGGCAGAGAATGTTGTGGGCTAGCACATCAGAGAAGGGGTGACTATGGGGTTCCAGGGAGTACGTGACCACATGCAATCTCCATCTAAAAAGTCATGCCACACTTGATCAATCTCATAATTTACGACTGTACCGGTTTATGCTAAATTTTTAAGTTGGGGTCCTGTGTCGTCATTCTAACTCCATCTGGCTGTTGTCACCACCACACACGCTAGCCCAGGGGGCACTCCTCTGGCTCTTCCAGCGAAACCTCCTTCCCCCCCAGCCCCCCCCCCCCCCCACCTACAGGCCCTCTCTCCAATCAATTTACGTCTTTGTCCTATCTTTCTCTCTCTCCAAACCATTTTTACGGATTGCTGCCATATACGGTTTTAAACTGAGTAGTATATATACCACACTTGATCAATCTCATAATTTACGACTGTACCGGTTGATACTAAATTTTTACGTTGGGGTCCTGCGTCGTCATTCTAAATCCATCCGGCTGTTATCACCACCACACACGCTAGCCCAGGGGGCACTCCTCTGGCTCTTCCAGCGAAACCTCCTTCCCCCCACCTACAGGCCCTCTCTCCAAACTATTTACCCGGATAGGGGACGTATTAGATATTGTACTGATGTTTTTTGTTTTTCTTCTTTTAATTGCCTCCTTACCTGTGATAGGCAGAGCATGGACACGTCCCCTTAGCTGCAGTGTGAAAGACACTCCCCTGGCCAGAGCAAGCTCTTTTTCCGTTTTCCGTGGTGGAAAAATCCATGAACTATAAGGTCCCAAGATAGGGGACGTATACGTTATTAAACTGAAAAGAATCGATACCATACCGCTTGATGCAACAGTTTTGCTAAATCCATTCTGGCTGTTGTCACCACCACACACGCTAGCCCAGGGGGAACTCCTCTGGTTCTTCCAGCGAAACCTCCTTCCCCCCACCTACAGGCCCTCTCTCCATACTATTTACCCGGATAGGGGACGTATTAGATATTGTACTGATGTTTTTTGTTTTTCTTCTTTTAATTGCCTCCTGACCTGTGATAGGCAGAGCATGGACACTTCCCCTTAGCTGCAGTGGGAAAGACACTCCCCTGGCCAGAGCAAGCTCTTTTTCCGTTTTCCGTGTTCGAAAAAATACATTAAATATAGGGTCCCAAGATAGGGGACGTATACGGTATTAAACTGAGAAGAATCGATACCATACGGGTTAAAGCAACAGTTTTCCCAAATCCATTCCGGCTGTTGTCACCACCACACACGCTAGCCCAGGGGGCACTCCTCTGCCTCTTCCAGCAAAACCTCCTTCCCCCCCACCTACAGGCCCTCTCTCCAAACAATTTACCCGGGTAGGGGACGTATTAGATATTGTACTGATTTTTTAATTTCATCCTGCGATAGACAGGAATCAAACCCAGATCAACTGCTTGGGAAGTAGCTCTGCTCACCACTATACCACCAGCAGGCATAGCAACTGATAAGAACAGATACTAAACTTGATTTCAGCTGCAGTGCCAGCATGAGCAGTGGTGTCACCTGCAGGCGGTGATGGACTTAGTTGGGTGCTTCCCTAACATGTGATGGGTATTTGCCTTGCCTTTCTTGGTCTGGGTGAGCACAATTGCCATGAGGGTAACCACCAGGCTGCTGCCTGAGAATTTGGGGTAATGGTGGGATTAGGCAGCCTCAGAGGCATCCATGCATGCTGCCCCTGCTGTTTCCTGTCCATTTCCGTGTTGTTTCCATCACTTTCTGATGTTTCCAGGTTTTCACCCAGCCTTCCCTAGGCAGAGCCTTGGTCCCCCGCAAAAATGCTCGAGTCTCCCATTGACTTCAATGGGGTTTGTTATTCGAAACGAGCACCCGAGCATCGGGAAAAGTTCGACTCGAATAACGAGCACCCGAGCATTTTAGTGCTCGCTCATCTCTAATCAAGGGGTAACAGCAAACTAAACCTCAATATACCTTACTCTGATTCGGACGTTTACAGAAATACCCCATATGTGGTGGTAAACGTCTCTATGGGTTTGTTGCAGTGGTCAGAAGGAAAGGAGTGACATACAGATTTTGGAGTCAGATTTTGCTAGAATGGTTTTTAGGCACCATTTTGTAATTGAGAGACCCTGACGTACCCCTAGAGTGGAAAACCTCAAAAAGCACCCCATTTTGGAACCTACACCCTTTAAAGAATATATTAAGGGGGTTACTGACCACTTTGACCCTTTAAGCGTTTTACGGAATTTGGAAACACTTGGCTATGAAAATGAAAAGTTTCATTTCTTCCAATAAAATGTTTTTTAGCCCCCAATTTTTCATTTTCACAAGGGGTAACAGGAGAAAAGCACCCCATAATTTGTTCCCCATTTTCTCCTGAATATGGCAACACCCCATATTTGGTGGTAAACTGCTGTGGGGGCACATGGCAGGACTCAGAACAGAAGGAACACCATTTAGATTTTGCAGCACAGATTTTGATGGATTGGTTTGTGGGAGCCATTGATTTTTATTTTTTTGAGGTATTGTCTTATGTCGGGGCTCATTTTTTCCGGGATGAGGTGACATTTTCATTGGTACCATTTTGTGGTACAGAAGACTTTTTGATTGCTTGGTATTACACTTTTTGTGAGTAAAGGTGAAAAAAAATTGCTGTTTTGGCATATGTCTTCCATTATTATTTTTGTTACATTTTACATATTAGCTGCATTTTTAAACAGAATTAAATCTTGTTTTTGTGTTGCCATTTTCAGAGAATCATATATTTTTTTTATTTTTTGGACGATTGTCTTATGTAGGGTATCACTTTCTGCCAGAGGAGAAGGAGTTTTGATTGGTACCATTTTAGGGTACATATGCTTTTTTGATTGCGTGGTATTAAACTTTTTGTGAGGCAAGAGGGGAAAAAATGGCTGTTTTGGTCTAGTTTTTTTTTTTAATATTACAGCATTCACTTGGGGGGCCATCTCATGTAATATTTTTTATAGAGAAGGTTGTTAAGGACACGACAATACCCAATATGTCTAACATTTTTAGTTTTGGAAAGTTTTACACATTAGATGCATTTTTGAACAGAATAAAATCTTTTTTTTTTGTGTTGCTATTTTCTGAAAGCCATATTTTTTTTTTTGCGATTGTCTCAGGCAGGGTCTCATTTTTTGCGGGACAAGATGATGGTTTGATTGGTACTATTTTGGTTTAAATAAATCTTTTTGATCGCCTCCTATTACACTTTTTGCGAAGCAAAAGGGAAAAAATGGCTGTTTTGGCATAGTTTTTTTTTTTTTACAGCATTCACCTTGGGGGGCCATCTCATGTAATATTTTTATAGAGCAGGTTGTTACGGACGTGGCGATACTCAATATGTTTAACATTTTTATTTTTGGAAAGTTGTACACATTATTTTTATTTTTGAACAGAATAAAATCTTTTTTTGTGTTGCTATTTTCTGAGAGCCATATATTTTTTTTATTTTTTGGGCTATTGTCTCAGGTAGGGTCTCATTTTTTGCGGGACAAGATGACGGTTTGATTGGTACCATTTTGGTTTAAATAAACCTTTTTGATCGCCTGCTATTACACTTTTTGTGAAGCAAGAGGGAAAAAATGGCTGTTTTGGCATAGTTTTAAAAAAAAAAATTTTACAGCATTCACCTTGGGGGTCATCTCGTGTAATATTTTTATAGACCAGGTTGTTATGGATGCGGTGATACCCAATATGTCTAACATTTTTATTTTTGGAAAGTTTTACACATTAGATTTATTTTTGAACAAAATAAAATCTTTTTTTTTTTTGCTGCTATTTTCTGAGAGACATTTTATTTTATTTTTGGGCAATTGTCCATCTTGGGCGACCACAATAAGATGGGAGCTACCGGTGGATAAGGCATTCCTTCTATTGATATAAGATGAATCTGTAATACTGCACAGATGATGTTCACTTACGAATTTAAAATTATTATGCTGGGAATAAGATCAAGAAATTTCCATCACAGGGACAAGATCATAAAAGAAATGGTTCATGACTTTTGTGGCCATCCCATCTTATTGTGGTCTTCTTATTGTACTTGATGATCTTCAGTGTTTATGTTCTTCCAACACATGGGTTATCCAATATTAATAAAATCCATCTACCTGTTATATACCTCTTATGGGATTGTTCAATCCCACTATATAAAGTCTGAACAATTTCGGTCTGCGGTATTATCATAACTCCTGGGCAGCACGACCATTTTCTTGGGGGTCATGTTTGATTTGGATCTTTCCTTTGTTCCCCATATCCAGTCACTTACTTGCTCTTGTTGTCTGCACCTAATGAACATCTCCAGAATCTTCTCTTTTCTTCTTGTTGCCTAGATTCATTCTTGCCTTGAGTACTGTAATTCATTAGTAATTGTTCTTCTTCTCACTAAACTGTCCCCCCTTCAGTCTGTCCTAAATGCTGCAGCCAGGCTCATCTATCTGTCCACCCGCTAAACTGGTGCTACTAGTCTATGGCAGTCACTTCACTGGTTGCCCATCCACCACAGAATACAGTTCAAACTTCTCACCCACAAAGCTCTCCACATGGCTGCACTTCCATATATCTGCTCCTTCGTTTCTGTCTACCACCCTACTAGTGCTCTCCATTCTATAAGTGACCTAAGATTAAAATCCACCATAATTTGTACCTCCCGCCACTCCCTTCTTAAAGACTAAAGTGCACCTACTCTCTTGAATGATCAGGTCAATTCCCAACTCCTCTTCTTTCAAACGTGTCTTATAAACACATCTTTTCAGGCAGGCTTGTCACACTTTTTAAACTCAATCTATTTTTTGCAGGGGTGCAGGAACAGATTTAGGGATGCGGACTGTACACGGTGTACTGACCTCTTTTTTCGCGATCCTATTGAGATGACGTGAAAAAATTGTGGATCATAAGCAGACCAGAACTATGGTCTTTAGATTGACTCTATGTTTTTATGTTTTATTGGTATTAGTCCTGGGGCGCCAGAAGGATCTGCTTTCCTCTACTAAATATGTAAGTCAGTAAGCCAACTTTCACACAAATGTGTCCACCTTTAACTTTTTTTTAGAATTTATAAAAGACTCCAAATTCCCGTAACTCAAATTTAATACAACATTACAACATGTTATACGTATCACTACTCTTGGCAGGCCTCAGTTGTATTACAACTATGTAAGGCTACTGGGTGGCCTTACATAGAAACACGTAGTATAGACATCTCCTGACAGAGTATCACAAAATCATGCTTCTATTTCAGTACTGGTAATCTCACTCCACACATCTCGTAATGTGGCAACACATCTACATATGAGAAGTAGAAATGAGTGAAATAATTCTAAATTAATCATATTTGTTACAAATTTCTAAAAAAAATCTATTTCCAATACAGTTTTAGGAGAAGATTAATCAAACTGGTGTAAAGTAGAACTGCCTTACCTGCCCATAGTAACCAATCAGATTCCTCCTTTCAGCTCCTTTGGAAAATGAAAGGTAGAATCTTATTGGTTGTTATGGGCAACTGAGACAGTTCTATTTTACACCAGTTTGATAAATATCTTCTTTAGAAATTTCCTTTAGATGGGTCCAGAAAAAAAGCACACTTAATTTTACATTTAAAATTCAGTACACTAGTAAAAGGCAGGAAATATAAGGATGGAAGATCACATAAACTTGGGCAAGGTCTCAGCTAGCGAGCTTGCCCATAATGTCTTGCAGTCAGCCTGAGAGCCAATGAAGAGGGAGGATATTGGCTGGTCTATCAGGCACTATGTTAGCTCTGAATCAGAGGTGCCATTGTGGACACAGTCACTGATGTGATAGGACATGTCTCTCACAGACACAGCAGTTAAAGGAAATGTGCCACCAAAAGTGTTTTCTGTCAGTTAAAATCAAATAGTAACACATCTCCTTTTTTCCAATTGGATTTTATTTTCTGATTACAGATTTATTTGTTTTATTTTCTGACCATGATTATGGGGGCGGTCATCTTGTCTGAGCATTTAGAAAGAATTAAGAAAATTGCTTTATGGCTGCTCCATGGTCAGGAGAAGACCTCAATGGTTTACATGGCAAAGTTTTCTTGTCCTGCTCTGTTACCTGTGCAGAGGTCATTATACAAGGTAAGACTAGATAATCCCCTATTGTGAATGAAGGATCCTGTCTTATCTGTCATTCTAATTATGACTTTAATGATATAATCTATGTGTATAGATAAGAAGGTAACTGCCAGTTCAAGGTATTTAGGGACATTATGGGGATTGTGAGAAAGATGCATTTAGTTGGGTGGATTAAATTACCATACTAGAAGATCAGGTTTTATCGTTAGGGACAGGATAGGACTGGAGCTGCTTACAAGTTCCATATATACAAGCTGCTTCACTGCTGCATGGAGATCCTTACAGAGACAGTACAATATTTGTTTTGCATTCCAAAAATCTGTACTAAATCTTCTAAAGTTGATACCTGTGCAATAAGAGTATTTTTGTGTGGCAAAAGCAGCATAATAGCATATATTTTGGTCACACCCAGGGAATATCCATTTGCACTTTTTTTTTTACAATTTAAAATTGAACAGTAATTCAATTCAACAGTAGTGAATATTTCAGTCACACCTAGGGGGCATGCCATTGGGTGCTTTTAAAAAAAATGTTTTTCAATTTTTCTACACTTAACAATAAGTGTATTTTTTTAGTTACCAATAAACATTTGTCATCTACTAAATCTTTTCATAGAGTTTAAGCTTTTGTGAACAGGGTCCTCATTCCTTCTGTGCCACCTATATCTCCTAAAAGATTTAATCTCTCGTGATCAGGGTCCTCACTTCTCTTGTGTCACCTCTATCGCCTCTTAGACTGTAAGCTCTTGTGATTAGAACCCTCACTACTCTTAGGTTTCCTCTATCTCCTCATACATTGTAAACTTTTTTGATCAGGGTCCTCACTCCTTTTGTGTTACCTCTATCTCCTCATACATTTTAAGCTCTTGAAATCAGGGTCTTCACACTTTTTCTGTCACCTCTTATCGTATAAGAATTTGTCATCAGGCTCCCCTCTATCTCTTCATAGAGTTTTAGCCTTTGTGAACAGGGTCCTTACCCCTCATATGTCACCTCTATCTCCTAAAACATTAATCTCTTGTGATCAGGGTCCTCACTTCTATTTTGTCAACTCTATCTCCTCTTAGATTGCAAGCTCTTGTGATAGAACCCTCACTCCTCCTGTGCTACCTCTATATCCTCATACATTGTAAGCTCTTCTGATCAGGGTCCTCACTCCTTTTCTGTCACCTCTATCTCTTTCTGAATTGTAAGCTCTTGAAATCAGGGTCCTTACACCCCCAGTGTCTCCTCAGAGATTGTAATCTCTAGTGGTCAGGACCCCCACTCCTCTTGTGGCATTTCTATCTCCATATAGATGGTAAGCTCTTCTATGCAGGGTCCTTACTCCTCTTGGTTTGACCATTGACTTGTTTATTATCATTAATGTCTGATTCTTTTTTTATATGAATGTTTGTATGTTCTCCTAATGTTTGTGTGGTTTTCCTTTGTTTCCTCCCAAAGACATACTGATGAAGAATTTAATTTGTGGGCCCACTGGAGACAGCAAGAGATGATAATTAGATATTAGCGAGCATCTATTTTAGAAGTTCGAGTTCGAGTCCATAACACAATTCCGGAACCTGAACTTGAAAGCAAACTTGTAAAACAGTAGTTTGCTTATCCCTAATGATAAGGTCTATAAAGAACTGTGGAGTATGTCAGTACTATATAAGTAAAATAAATTATTACATAAAATACCTGTAGCTGTGCTGAATATGTTTGAAGTAGATAAAGGTGATGATAATTATTGTTCAAAAAAGATAGAAGAACTGAATCAGAGCAATCTAATTAAATATACAATATTTAGAGACAGTGGTGTACTAAAGGAGGAGAGGGGGTCCACCCCGGTTGCCTGCTGTCAGAGGGGTGCCAGAGCCCAGAAGCAATGAACGCTTTCATCAATACAGATGGAAGTGCTCATTGCTGGAGTGCCGAGGAGCTGCGGTCCTGTCACTGATCTCCCCATGCTCCATCTCTCCCACTCTGAATGGTGAAGCAGGAAGTCTTCTGTTTCCTGCTCCACCATTCAGCCTGAAGACACAGATCAAGGTGTCGACCTGTGTGAGAGGAGCCTACAGCCCGGGAATCTGCCTGAACTTCTCCCACACAGTGCTGCAGAGCAATATGTGTCACCAGGGGAGAGAGGACTGTGAGCTTCAGGAACGGGACAAGGTGAGTAGTTACTGTGTTTTTTTTTTTTGTTTTCTTTTTTAACAGAAAGGGCATTACTACTGTGAATGTGGCACTATGGACATTTCTACAATGGAGGGGGCACAATGGGTATTATTACTATGAAGGGGCACAATGGGCATTACTACTGTGAAGGGGGCACAATAGGCATTACAACTGTGAAGGGGTGGGCATAACAGTTATGGTGCACAGAGTGGGCATTGCTATTGTAAAAAAGACACATTGGGCATTACTACTGTGAAGGGTCATAACTGTTATGGAGGCACAGTGAGGGCATGACTACTCTGAAGTGGCACAGATAGGGCATAACTACTTTGAAGGGGGCATAAAGAGGGCATTACTACTGTGAAAGGGCACACAGAGGGCATTATTGCTGTGAAAAGGTCACAGAGAAGGCATAGCTACTGTGAAGAGGGCACCAAGAGGGCATACATACTGTGAAGGTGGCATAAATAGGGCATTACTACTGTGAAAGGGCACACAGAGGGCATTACTACTGTGAAAAGTACTTTAATGAGGCACAATATGGGCGTAACTACTGTGAAAGATGTACAATGAGGACACAAATACTGTGAGGGGGCAAAGTGTGGGTATAACTACCATGAGGGGGCAAAATGTGGATATTATTAGGGGGCACATATCTGGGAAAAACTATTGTTGTACAATGAGGGCAATACTACTTTGAGGGGGTACAATTTTTTAAAGTTTTGGGGATGGGGGCAGAAAAAGGACCCTCCCGGGTGTCAAACACTTTATGCAAACCACTGTTTAGAGAGAAGGATCTTGGTCTAGGAGGTTAATATTAAAGGTCGGACCAACATAGATCATAAACTGATGGCATATAGTATATATCTAGTGATATAACTTCACTTTACAAGACATTGATAAGCCTTTAATAACTTTTCTTGCAGATTATTTTTGTCTTTCCTTCTTTCTTCGTGCCTTGCATCATCTCAGGAATTTGAAAGTAATTACCAGTAATATTCACTTTATTATGGTCCCTTTGGAAATGCACTTAGGAGACCTTGTAGACAAAGACAACATGTCTATAGAGGTACTAGCACAGGATATATACTGTATGTAGAAGGAGATTGAATTCTGTGAGTACATTATGTATCAGATGATATCACATCATCCTACAGGAAGTGATCAAACTGAGGAAGATTTCTCTTCTAGGTGGTGATTTACACCTCTTGATCAAACAAATCAATTTCCTTTAGAAGGAGAACCATAAAGCAGGAACATGGAGATAACTGAGGCAAGTACCAGCAGTAATGTCTGAGCTTTATTATTTTCATATACAGCCTATTAGTTACCTAATTTTTTGCCATATTTAAATGAAAAATGTCATTCATTAGTGAATATTATCAGTACATCCGTGTCCGGGTCCTCTGGAAATCAATCTTACTTTGATATTATTTTTTGCAGGTCAATAATGACACTGACCTCAAAGAGTTTTTCCTCTTGGGATTTCAAGGAAACTCACTGAAAAGAACTTTACTTTTCTGTTTGCTTGTTTTTTTTTTGTATTCTGGTTAACAATATGTGAGAATCTCCTGATCATCACCCTGGTGTCCACCAACAAGAACATCCACACTCCAATGTACTTCTTCATCTCACAACTGTCCATCAGTGACATCTTATTAACGACTGATATTGTCCCCAACATGTTCCACATCCTACTGAATAATGGGGGGACCATTACTTTACTTGGCTGTATGACACAGTTTTGCTGCTTTGGGGCGTCAGAAGCATTTGAATGTCTCCTTCTCACAGTGATGTCTTATGACAGGTATGTGGCCATCTGTAATCCCCTTTGTTACAGCTCAATAATGACAATTGACCACTGTGTGAAGTTGGTCGTCTTCTTTTCGTTGATCAGTTTTTTCATGACTTTCACTGATATTTTAACACTATCAAAGCTAAAGTTCTGTTGACCTAACGTCATTGACCATTTGTTCTGTGATCTTGTTCCATTGCTGGACCTCTACTGTTCTGATACATTTCCTATAAAGTTACAAATGTGTTTGCAAAGTATTCCTGTTCTGATTATTCCAAGCATAATAACTGTTGTCTGTTATGTGAATATTGTCCGTGCCATCTTACGGATCCCATCTAATATCAGTAGACAGAAAGCCTTCTCCACCTGTAGCTCCCACCTCATTGTGGTCTTCATATTCTACTTGACAATGTTCAGTATTTATGTTCTTCCAACACATGGATCATCAGACATGAATAAAATCCTCTCCTTGCTGTATACTGTGTTTACTCCACTGGTTAATCCCATTATATACAGTCTGAGGAATGAAGACATCAAGAAAGCCGTACAAGACACTATTCAGAAATATGTATAGTGTGTTGTACTTGTCTATAAAATAATGATTTATGGCAATAAGGCTAATTTCCAGGGTAGAAAACGAAAAACTTGGTTTTCATGTTTTATTGGTATTAATTTTATATGACACCAGATGAATATGCCTTCCCCTATTAAATTTGTTAGTTATGTCCAGGGGCATTGCTAGGCTAAATCAGTTGGGGCCTGGGCCCCTGATGTTTTGTCCTAGGCCTTGAATGTCCTACCTGAGAGCTAGATACAACTGTATTACTATACTTAGGATGGCAATACAATTGAATCTAATGCACTGGAAGAGCTGAAGGACCTGTGATGACATCACAGTCCATGTGATCAGTTCTAGATGCAGTAGCTGAGAAGGACCTGCAATGATGTCACCATCATGTAACCAGTGCAGGAGAGGACAGTAGTGAGCAGGAGAGGTAAATAAAGTGGTGGACTACTTAGTGTGAGAGGCAGAGCACTGTTGGCATTTGTAGTTATTTAACTGGGACTGCGTGTTAGGGCTGAAGGGATGAAAGTTATTTACATGGGACAGTGGGGTGGAGTGATATTATTTACATGGGACTGAATATTGAGGGGTAATATTATTTACATGGGACAGCATGTTGGAGGTGGCTGGGGAGGGGGTGATTTTATTTACATACGACTGTTCAACTTAGACAATTGGGCCACATGCATTGAGACTTGGGCCCCGGATCTTTTGAGATCCTTGTAACGCCCCTGGTTATATCAACTTTATATAAATGTGTCCACCTTTTACTTTATTAATAATTACTTACAGACTTTACATTTTTCTGATGCAAATTCATTACAATATTGTTTACTCAACCACAACAGCCGGGGACACCGGACACCACTTGAGGAACATATTAAAAATTCTATATTCACCCTTTAACCTCTGTACAGGGATTTGGACTTCACTGTGGGGAATAAGCCAGGCCCCTACCTCCTGGAGTAGTCCTAGTGTAGTTGGCTGTTGACCCTGTGATTAACTCTTGCAGTGCTGAAGGAAGGTTAACAGTGCACTAATCCCAATTCACACAGGTAGAGCAGAGTGATGTCTGCATCTGCCTGGAACAACAAAACAGTGGAAGGCCACTATGAGGGACATTTTTACTGCTGGGGATACTATGGGGAACATTATTACTGCTAGGTGCCACTGTAGGGGACAATATTATCGCTGGGGGCCACTAATGTACCTCACAGTGGCCCCCAGCAGTAATAATTTTCCCGATTGTGTCCCCTCTCATTAAACAGGTCCCCCATAAAGGTCCTCAGCAGTAATAATGTGTTCCACAGTGGCCCCCAGCATTATTGATGTCCCTCATAGTGGCCCCAGTACTAATAATGTATCCCTATAGTGGCCACCAGCATTAATAATGTGCCCCACTGTGGCCCCTGGCAGGAATAATGCTGCCAATAATGTCCCCCTTTCTGGCCCCCTCAGCAGTAATAATGTCCATCATTGTTGCCCCAGCATAAATAATGTTCCCCACAGTGGCCCACATCAATAATAATCTTCCCCATAGTGGCCCCAAGCATAAATTATGCCCCTCATAACTGCCCCCAATTACAGGTCGCTGCCATGGGAACTTATGTGGAAGCACAGTGGGTAGCAGTTGAAGAAAACATATTTTACTACTACTGAACAGTAAATATGTGAAATTTACATTATATGAGGTAATGAATGATGATGAGTTAGTCTAAAACATAAGGTATATTTATAATAACTGGAATACCCCTTTAAGGGGTCTCAACAGATTTGTACCTATGACACTGGCTGATCTGTTGTCGCTTGGCAGCTGAAGACATCTGTGTTGGTCCGATGTTCATATGTTGCTGCATTGCTGTGAAAAATGATATTTTAATATATGCAAATGATCCAGGGGCGTTGCCATGACACTTAGAGGTGCAGCTCTCTCTGCAACTGCCGCTTCCTCCCCCATTTTTCCCAAACTTCTTAATTTGCATATAAATAAAAATGCAGATATTTATGCGTATAGACAACAGAAAGGAATTGATTTAATCGGCATTATGAGCCCTACCAGGCAGTATGCCTGTCTTAATAGGGTTGAACCTGCTGACAGAGCCGCTTTTATCAACAATTCTCATTATACAGAAAATTCTTACATTACATTTTTATCAATTGCCTTTTTCTATTTAACCTTTTCTCTTTACTGATATAAAGGAATTGCATTATGTTCTTTATAAGATGTGTTACTCTTAATATTGGACCTGAAGAAATGAAGTATGACAAAGGGTTAAGGAAAAGCAAAGAGAAAATGTCCATCACCCACATGTCCTGCTCTAGGAATTACTTCTAATTCATCAGACGTGCCTGTGAGAGAAGTTCCATCATCTGGGCTTGTTAGGTATATCAGGTGACACAGAAGACTCCGGGTGGAGTAACTCGCGTAGCGGTGTCATATCTCACACCGCCAGCTGTCCTATGAAAAATACAACGAGCAAGAACAACATGAGACATCTCCTACAAATCTCTCTGCTCGCAAACCCCTTGTGCAGATTTATGATAGAATATTCTGTGTCTGATGATCTGCCTGTTACATACAGGTAACTGAAGTGTGGAGACACCTGTCCTCTACAGGTCCGGGCCGCTCCCCGAGCGATTAGACATCAGCCTGAAGAGTAATTCTAGAAGTGAGAAAAATCTGATCTCTACAGCTCATTACCTGTGAGATATGTACAGATGGCGGATTATAGACTGATACAGGGAGATGAAAGCATTGGGGAATATCCATAGAAAATGTGAAGAAAATGAAAAACACAATGTTCACCTACATTTAACATTTCTAGTCATCTGGGTCATATCAATCAATATCAAGTATCCACGAGTAAAATATAATTCCTCCGAGTATCAGTGCAGAGAATGGGATTTGAAAACATCACCTAGATAGCGATGTACAATAAATTCAATGTGAATAAAACAGAAATTTATTACAAAGAAATTAAAAGAAGCTACAATATTCATAATAAAAAGTATATATATATATATATATATATATATATATATATATATATACACTCACCGGCCACTTTATTAGGTACACCTGTCCAACTGCTCGTTAACACTTAATTTCTAATCAGCCAATCACATGGCGGCAACTCAGTGCATTTAGGCATGTAGACATGGTCAAGACAATCTCCTGCAGTTCAAACCGAGCATCAGTATGGGGAAGAAAGGTGATGTGAGTGCCCTTGAACGTGGCATGGTTGTTGGTGCCAGAAGGGCTGGTCTGAGTATTTCAGAAACTGCTGATCTACTGGGATTTTCACGCACAACCATCTCTAGGGTTTACAGAGAATGGTCCGAAAAAGAAAAAACATCCAGTGAGCGGCAGTTCTGTGGGCGGAAATGCCTTGTTGATGCCAGAGGTCAGAGGAGAATGGGCAGACTGGTTCGAGCTGATAGAAAGGCAACAGTGACTCAAATTGCCACCCGTTACAACCAAGGTAGGCAGAAGAGCATCTCTGAACGCACAGTACGTCGAACTTTGAGGCAGATGGGCTACAGCAGCAGAAGACCACACCGGGTGCCACTCCTTTCAGCTAAGAACAGGAAACTGAGGCTACAATTTGCACAAGCTCATCGAAATTGGACAGTAGAAGATTGGAAAAACGTTGCCTGGTCTGATGAGTCTCGATTTCTGCTGCGACATTCGGATGGTAGGGTCAGAATTTGGCGTCAACAACATGAAAGCATGGATCCATCCTGCCTTGTATCAACGGTTCAAGCTGGTGGTGGTGGTGTCATGGTGTGGGGAATATTTTCTTGGCACTCTTTGGGCCCCTTGGTACCAATTGAGCATAGTTGCAACGCCACAGCCTACCTGAGTATTGTTGCTGACCATGTCCATCCCTTTATGACCACAATGTACCCAACATCTGATGGCTACTTTCAGCAGGATAATGCGCCATGTCATAAAGCTGGAATCATCTCAGACTGGTTTCTTGAACATGACAATGAGTTCACTGTACTCAAATGGCCTCCACAGTCACCAGATCTCAATCCAATAGAGCATCTTTGGGATGTGGTGGAACGGGAGATTCGCATCATGGATGTGCAGCCGACAAATCTGCGGCAACTGTGTGATGCCATCATGTCAATATGGACCAAAATCTCTGAGGAATGCTTCCAGCACCTTGTTGAATCTATGCCACGAAGAATTGAGGCAGTTCTGAAGGCAAAAGGGGGTCCAACCCGTTACTAGCATGGTGTACCTAATAAAGTGGCCGGTGAGTGTATATACAGGATGACACAACTTAACACAGGTACATTTCCACTATTTCATTTAATGTTTATGTGTGAGGTTAAGAGTATATCCACAGTGTTCCCCATAACAGTGACCTCTACAGCATCCCCCCTTACTAATGACCTCCACAGCAACCAATCACCTTAACTTTAACCTTCACAGCAGGCTGTCCCTTTAACAGTGAGCTCCACAGTGCCCCACCCTGTTAACTGTGACCATTACTGCCACCCCATAACAGTGTTCACCCCAGTTGCCCTTGAGCTTAACACTGACCCGCTAAATTATCCTTTCCCTTAACAGTGACCACCACAACAGCCCACCATCTTATCTTTGACCTTCAAAGCAGCCTACCCCCTTAACAGTGACATCCACAGCACCTCACCTCTTTAACAGTGACCTCCACAGAGATCCGCTCTCCTAAACAATGATATCCATAGCACCTTGCAATCTTAAGAGTGACCTCCAAAGTACACTGTCCCCTTAACAGTGACCTCCACAGTGGCCCGCCACCTTTACACTGACCTACACAGTAGCCTACCCCCTTAACAATCACCCCACAATGCAACCACCATAAAAGTAACCTCTACAGCACCCCAACCCCTTAACAGTAACCTGTACAATGGCTTGCCTCTGCCACCTTGCAATTTTAAGAGTGACCTCCAAAGTACACTGTCCCCTTAACAGTGACCGCCAAAGTGCTCTGCCCCTTTTATAGTGATGTACACAGTGGCCCGCCCCCTTAACATTCACCCCACAATGACATGTTCCCATAAAAGTAACCTCTACAGTGCCCCACTCCCTTAACAGTGACCTTCACAGTGGCTTGTCCCCTTAACAGTGACATTCACAGCACCTGTCCCCTTAAGAGTGACTTTTACAACACCTCGCCCCCTTAACATCAACCTCCAGAGTACCCCATCCCATTAACACTGACCTCCACAGTGGCCCATTCCTTATACAGTTCCAAGCTTCTACTACTCTTTCAGTGAAATAAGATTTTCTAATGTTCTTGATTTACCCCCTCCAACTAACCTCAGATTGTGCCCCCTTGTTCTTGTGTTCTGTTTCTTATTAATAACTCTTCCCTCCTGAACTTTATTTAGTCCTTTAACATATTTAAAGGTTTCAATCATGCCCCCTGTTTCTCTTCTTTCCTCCAGACTATACATATTAAGAATTCTGAGTCTTTCTTGATAAGTTCTATGCTTTAGACCTTCCACCATGTGTATATATTTTTGCAGTCCGCACAAAAAGAATCCTCAAAAAAATACAATCTTGTGCATTCCGTATTTTTCAGAACTGAACAGCTGGCCCCTAATAGAACAGTACTATTCTTGTCTGTAATGCCGAAAATAATAGAACCTGTCTTTTTTTTTTTTTTTTTTTTGTGAAACGGGCATAAGTAACCGTTTTTATTGTTTTTATTTATTTATTTATTTTTTGCGGACCCATTGAAATGAAATATGAAAGAACATATTTCCATGTGCATGAGCCCTAAGTAAGACAATAGTCATAAAAATAAAATAAAAATATGACTTAGAACATGGCAACAAACTAAAAAGATTTTAAACTTTTCCAAAATGCTTTTACTGTGCACTGGTGCCTTTTCAAACAGCTGATCGGTAGGGGTCCCGGGTTTTGGACCCCCACCTATCAGATACTGATGACTTATCGAATAGGTCATCAGTAGTACAATCCCAGAAAACCCCTTTAATAAAAATAAAAATAATAGACACATTAGGTATTGCCGTGTCCGTAACAACCCGCTCTATAAAAATATCACATGATATGTCCACTGATGAATACTGAAAAAAAAATTTAAAAAATAAACTGTGCCAAACCATCCATAGTTTGTCACCTTGCCTCATAAAAAGTGTAATACCAAGAGTTAAAAAAAAAGTCTTATGTACACAAAATAGTGACAATCAAACCCTCATCTCATCCTGCAAAACATGAGACCCTACCTAAGACAATCACCAGAAACATTTAAAAAAAGGCTTTACGGTTTTATGGAATTCTAAAATGCTTTCACTGTTAAAAAAAAAAAAATGATAGACATATTTCATTTAGCTGTGTCCATAACAAGCTGCTCTATAAAAATATCACATGATATGTACCTTTAAATGAATGCTGCAAAAAATAAATAATTAAATAATTAATTAAATAAAATAAAATCTATGCCAAACTAGTCATTTCCTGTAACCTTGCCTCACAAACAGTTTAATAGTAAGCAATGAAAAAGTCTTATATACCTCAAAATGGTACTAATCAAATTGCCATCTCATCCCACAAAAAATGAGATCCTACCTAAGAAAATTGTCAGGATAAAAAAAAACACACACACACATAAAACTCAATCACTCACAAAATAAAAACTAATGGCACCTGTAAACTAATCCATCAAAATCTGCTCTGTAAATGCCATATGGTGCTCCTTCTGTTCTGAGTCCTGCCATGTGCCCCTACAGCAGTTTACCACTACATATGGGGTGTTGCTGTATTCAGGAGAAAATGTATAATAAATTATGGGGTGATTTTTCTCCTGTTACCTCTTGTGAAAATGAAATAATTGGGACTAAAGAAACATTTTATTGGAAGAAATGAAACTTTTCATTTTCATAGCCAAATTCTGTAAAATGCTTAGCGAGTCAAAGTGCTCAGTAATCCCCTTAATATATTCTTTGAAGGCTGTAGTTTCCAAAATGGGGTCACTTTTTGAGAGTTTCCACTGTAGCGGTACTTCCAGGGTCTCTTCAAATACAAAATGGTGCCTAAAAACCATTCTAGCAAAATCTGCCTCCAAAAACCTTATGGAGCTCCTTTCCTTCTGACCACTGCCACGTGCCCCGACAGCAGTTTACTATCGCATATGGGGTATTTCTGTATGTCAGTGTCACTCTTTACTAGAGCTGTCATTGAGTTCCAGAGCCAGGGGAGAGAAAATAAAAAAAAAAATGTTTTCCTAAAAATTACTAGGAGTACTAGGGGTGCTAAATAGTAATTTTTTGAACCACATTGGTTAAGGCCAAAATGGTTTAGGTCCAAACCAACCTTTTTCAAAATTTGGGTGAATTAGTACCAGAAGGGGGTCTGGTATCAACACTATACAACCAGGCCTATTGCCTAGTAATGCTGATGACACTGATAAAGACCATATCTTTTTTCTGTAGGTAGTAGTGTTGTGGAGAAACTTTTATAAATATGCTAATGATCTATTGGAGCACCCCTGGTTCTCCATATTGACATCCCTCACCTTCAAATAATGCCCCCCTTCCAGAGGCGTAGCTAGAGGTTCAGCACAGGGGGGGGCGAAACATACTTGAGTGGACCCCCCACTTGGCTTCCCAAACGCATGTTTCCAACTTCACAGGCACATACTACTAGTTGTGGTTACAATATTGTATTAGAAAGATGACTATATAAACTGCTAGATCATCTATGCTGTTAAGTACAGTACAATAGACTTTCTACATACCCTGCTCTAAATACTCTACCACATAATGCAGTAAAATATAGGATTAATAGGAGTAAAAAACAACGGGACTCCTATGTTAAAGGAAACCTGTCCCCAGTTTTTACATCACTAAACTAACAGTCCCCTGCCCCCATCAGACCTCAGATCATCAGAATGTGCCCCCATCAGACCTCACATCAGCCTACTGTGCCCCCATCAGACCTCAGATCAGCGTATTGTGCCCCATCAGACCCAAGATTGTGCCCCCATCAGACCTCACATCAGCCTACTGTGCCCCCATCAGACCTCAGATCAGCGTATTGCACCCCATCAGACCTCAGATCAGCAGAATGTGCCCCCATTAGTCCTCACATCAGCCTACTGTGCCCCCATCACACCTCAGACCAGCGTATTGTGCCCCCATCAGACCTCAGATCAGCGTATTGTGCCCCCATCAGATCTCAGATCAGCGTATTGTGCCCCCATCAGACCTCGGATCAGCCTACTATGCCCATATCAGACCTCACATCAGGCTACTGTGCCCCCATCAGACCTCACATCAGCGTATTGTGCCCCATCAGACCTCAGATCAGCATATTGTGCCCCATCAGACCTCAGATCAGCATATTGTGCCCCATCAGACCTCAGATCAGCATATTGTGCCCCCATCAGACCTCACATCAGCCTACTGTGCCCCCATCAGACCTCACATCAGCCTACTGTGCCCCCATTAGACCTCACATCAGCGTATTGTGCCCCCCACCAGGCCTCAGATCAGCGTATTGTGCCCCCATCAGACCTCAGATCAGCGTATTGTGCCCCCATCAGACCTCAGACCAGCTTATTGTGCCCCATCAGACCTCAGACCAGCGTATTGTGCCCCCATCAAACCTCAGATCATCGTATTGTGCCCCCATCAGATCTCAGATCAGCGTATTGTGCCCCCATCAGATCTCAGATCAGCGTATTGTGCCCCATCAGACCTCGGATCAGCCTACTGTGCCCCCATCAGACCTCACATCAGCCTACTGTGCCCCCATCAGACCTCACATCAGCCTACTGTGCCCCCATCAGACCTCACATCAGCGTATTGCACCCCATCAGACCTCAGATCAGCAGAATGTGCCCCCATTAGTCCTCACATCAGCCTACTGTGCCCCCATCACACCTCAGACCAGCGTATTGTGCCCCCATCAGACCTCAGATCAGCGTATTGTGCCCCCATCAGATCTCAGATCAGAGTATTGTGCCCCCATCAGACCTCGGATCAGCCTACTGTGCCCCTATCAGACCTCACATCAGCCTACTGTGCCCCCATCAGACCTCACATCAGCGTATTGTGCCCCATCAGACCTCAGATCAGCATATTGTGCCCCATCAGACCTCAGATCAGCATATTGTGCTCCATCAGACCTCAGATCAGCATATTGTGCCCCCATCAGACCTCAGATCAGCAGAATGTGCCCCCATCAGACCTCACATCAGCCTACTGTGCCCCCATTAGACCTCACATCAGCGTATTGTGCCCCCCACCAGGCCTCAGATCAGCGTATTGTGCCCCCATCAGACCTCAGATCAGCGTATTGTGCCCCCATCAGACCTCAGACCAGCTTATTGTGCCCCATCAGACCTCAGACCAGCGTATTGTGCCCCCATCAGACCTCAGATCATCGTATTGTGCCCCCATCAGATCTCAGATCAGCGTATTGTGCCCCCATCAGATCTCAGATCAGCGTATTGTGCCCCCATCAGATCTCAGATCAGCGTATTGTGCCCCCATCAGATCTCAGATCAGCGTATTGTGCCCCCATCAGACCTCGGATCAGCCTACTGTGCCCCCATCAGACCTCACATCAGCCTACTGTGCCCCATCAGACCTCACATCAGCCTACTGTGCCCCCATCAGACCTCACATCAGCCTACTGTGCCCCCATCAGACCTCAGATCAGCGTATTGTGCCCCCATCAGACCTCAGATCAGCGTTTTGTGCCCCCATCAGACCTCAGACCAGCGTACTGTGCCCCCATCAGACCTCAGATCAGCGTATTGTGCCACCATCAGATCTCAGATCAGCGTATTGTGCCCCCCATCAGACCTCGGATCAGCAGAATATGCCCCCATCAGACCTCACATCAGCCTACTGTGCCCCCATCAGACCTCAGATAAGCGTATTGTGCCCCATCAGACCCAAGATTGTGCCCCCATCAGACCTCACATCAGCCTACTGTGCCCCCATCAGACCTCAGATCAGCGTATTGTGCCCCATCAGACCTCAGATCAGCGTATTGTGCCCCATCAGACCTCAGATCAGTGTATTGCACCCCATCAGACCTCAGATCAGCAGAATGTGCCCCCATTAGTCCTCACATCAGCCTACTGTGCCCCCATCACACCTCAGACCAGCGTATTGTGCCCCCATCAGACCTCGGATCAGCCTACTGTGCCCCTATCAGACCTCACATCAGCCTAATGTGCCCCCATCAGACCTCACATCAGCGTATTGTGCCCCATCAGACCTCAGATCAGCATATTGTGCCCCCATCAGACCTCAGATCAGCAGAATGTGCCCCCATCAGACCTCACATCAGCCTACTGTGCCCCCATCAGAACCTCACATCAGCGTATTGTGCCCCCACCAGACCTCAGATCAGCGTATTGTGCCCCCATCAGACCTCACATCAGCCTACTTTGCCCCCATTAGACCTCACATCAGCGTATTGTGCCCCCACCAGGCCTCAGATCAGCGTATTGTGCCCCATCAGACCTCAGATCAGCGTATTGTGCCCCCATCAGACCTCAGATCAGCGTATTGTGCCCCCATCATACCTCAGATCAGCGTATTGTGCCCCCATCAGACCTCAGATCAGCGTATTGTGCCCCCATCAGACCTCAGATCAGCGTTTTGTGCCCCCATCAGACCTCAGACCAGCGTACTGTGCCCCATCAGACCTCAGATCAGCGTATTGTGCCCCCATCAGACCTCGGATCAGCCTACTGTGCCCCCATCAGACCTCACATCAGCCTACTGTGCCCCAAAAGACCTCACATCAGCGTATTGTGCCCCCATCAGACCTCAGATCAGCTTAATGTGCTCCCATCAGACCTCAGATCAGCAGACTGTGCCCCCATCAGACCTCATATCAGCCTACTGTGCCCTATCAGACCTCAGATCAGCGTATTTTGCCCCCATTTTTACCTGTTCTGCGCAGCGGCTGCCCTCCGGTCCGCGCTCTGCTCTCTTCCCTGGCGGCGCGCACTATGACCTGACGCTGCGTGCGTGTTTTTTCCTCCAGATGCAGAGGATGTCCCCTCGTCATAGTCACAGTCCTGGGGATAAATAGATGATGGGAGAGATCTCTGTACGGAAGATTCAGTTTAGGAGAATTTTTCAAGAGATGAGACAGAGTATTCATAGCATCGCTTCTATGGACAACCTCACCCTGCACCTTAAGGCAGTACATGGAGTGTCCGTAATACATAACATAGAGCTCAGCCTTATACATGTCATGAATTTTATTATAATTATTAAAGCTATGGTGTCCTCTATGAGGATGTGAGGCAGATGGAGAATTTCAAATTGAGCCGGTGGAGGGGTCACTACATAAGAGGAGATGGAAATGGACATACAGTATACTATAGTCAATAATCAGTAACTAGAAATGTAAGAAGAAGAAACATTTACACTGAATTACATCATGAAGATTGTGCTGTAAATTAACACAAATTCTATGGGGACAATAATCATTTCTATTAGAATCTGAAATAATTCATTTCATCGGGACGTTCCTGATTCATTATTTTTAACAATGTTCATCCCCAATGATTCAATTTCATCATCTGCTATTCTAAGTGAGGAGTGAAACCACAGGAGGAATGGAGAGATGTGAGCTTAGAAGGACAATGTGTGATTAACTGTGAGATGGCTGCTGTACACATACTGTATCATACTGACTATAGAATGTTACACTGAGATCACATCATGGTTATTTTCATACAAGATCAATTCCAACGTATTACGCAGAATACAGAGCGTGAGATTGAGGACTGATTAGATTACTCCTCCTCTCATTCACACAAGGATAAGGTAGCTGTCACCTCTTAATCTGTCACCATGCCTGGATCCAGGGGTCACAGCATTCCTCCTGCTCCTCCTCATTGCAACCCCAGAGAAGCCTTTCAGTTTCATCCTGTCATCACTACCTGTGAGATATCTGCGGTATACATACTGTATCATACTGACTATAGAATGTTACACTGAGATCACATCATGGTTATTTTCATACAAGATCAATTCCAACGTATTACTGCAGAATACAGAGCGTGAGATTGAGGACTGATTAGATTACTCCTCCTCTCATTCACACCAGGATAAGGTAGCTGTCACCTCTGAATCTGACACCATGCCTTGATCCAGGGGTCACAGAATTCCTCCTGCTCCTCCTCATTGCAACCCCAGAGAAGCCTTTCAGTTTCATCCTCTCTGTCATCACTACCTGTGAGATGTCTGCTAGGGATGAGCGAACCGAACCGTAACGAACCAGATTCGTTACGAACTTTACCGAACGTTCGGTTCGTCCCCGAACCGAACTTTCGTCAAGTTCGTATGAATCAGGTTCGTAAATAAAGTTTACTTTTTCCACAGAATAGACCAGGATACAAGGGATTATTTATTACTCCTACAATCCCTTGTATCCTGGTGTGACCCTCGTGTCAAACCACCCTTTTGGGAGGAGAATGGCCGAGATGGGTAATAATCTGGTTCGTTACGGTTCTGTTCGCTCGTCCGAACGAACGTTCGGACGAACGAAAATAATAACTTATTATTTTCGTTCGTCCGAACGTTCGTTCGGACGAGCGAACAGAACCGTAACGAACCAGATTCGTTTAAGAACTTTTAAGACGAATCTGGTTAAAATAAAAACGGCACATCAAATGCGTACATATTCAGTTAAGTAGCGTACCTTTGACAACGCTAGACTGTATGTTCGTTATTTGTGCGGGAATGTTCGCATTAGCGTACGTATTAGTGTAGATTCTCAAATATGCGTATATTCGTTCGTATAAGGTTCGTTTTAGGTTCGGTTCGTACGAATCCGAACTTCAAGAAAGTTCGCCGAAGCGAACCGAACCGAACTTTTCAAAAGTTCGCTCATCCCTAATGTCTGCAGTACGCATACTGTATCATACTGACTATAGAATGTGACACTGAGATCACATCCTGGTTATAATGATACAAGATCAATTTAAAGGTATTACTGCAGGACACATAGGATCAGATTGAGGACTGGATGACTTGGTAGTTCTCTCAGCCACAGCAGGATAATGGGGATGTCACCTTTGGGTCTGAGACCATGTTTTGGAACCAGGGGTCACATCATTTCTCCTGCTCTTCTTCATTGTGACCCCAGAGAAGCCTTTCAGGTATATCCTCTCTCTCTCTCTTCTCTATGTCCACCCAATAGGGAACCTTCTTTTTTCCTATGAAGAGACAACAAAAGCCCATTTTATGTACTATGGAAAATACTCACAATAGTCCCCCCGATGATGTGTGCAAATAGATACATTTGAACTGTCATAATGAGGATATTCAGGCGCAGAGAGAAGACCTCAAAGCATATCTGCATTGGTGGTGGTGCTAGTAGTGGTACCTATAGCCATAGTGTAGATGGTACAGGCACTGGCATTCAGGACAAATATAGGACAGGTAATCGGGAGGGGGACAGGGGGGAAAAGGAGCTGAAGATTATTTATTTCAGTCTGGCATAGAGGGTGAGGAGGATGATGACAATGATTATGTGTTGGACAGGACCTGGGCCAGATCAGGATGCTAAGGAGGAGGAAACATCAGAGGAGGATGGTTGTGATAGCGGCAACAATAAACAGTAGAGGCAACATATGGCTATAATATTCCAAAATGTCAAAAAAAAAAAAATGCCAGGGCCAGATCTGCTCGGAACTGGTGATGCCGCTGATACTGTGGGTGCAAGCCCAAAACAGACTGTATAATAGGCACCACTTCTTGGTCTGTACCAATCACTTTACTGCAGTTACCTGCTCATCTATACACAGAGGCAGGATTACAATGACAGATAAGACAGGATCCACCATTAACAACGGCTAATAGTTAGAGCTTATCTATTCTTTCCTTGTATAATGACCTCTGCACAGGTCACAGATCATGCCTAGAAAGCTCTCCCATAGAAGTCAATGAGGTGCCCTCCAGACCACTGTGTCTATGGCCCAAGGGGCTGCTGTAAATCAATTTTCTTAATACTTTCTAAATGTTGTTAAGAAGAGCTCAGGCAAGATGGCTGCCCCCATATTGCTGTTCAGGAAACATAATTAAAAAAAATCTACAATCAGAAAAAAAAAAAGATTTTCTTTATGGAGCTGAAGGTGTGCATTCATCTTCACTGGAAGATATCTTGCCGGTATTATTTTTCTAAATAAGCCATCCCTGCCTTGTATTTTTGTGTGGCAGAGAATGTGGGCTACTGATTGCAATTCTTGTTGAGTGGCAAGGTGCATGCTACCATGGACACCTGGAGTAGCTGATAGCATACGTCTTATGGCCCATTGGGTCAATGTTTTTCTCACCGTCAATGACACAGCCCTATAGCAACAAGGCTTTGTCCTATTTTTTGCTATTTAAGAAAAATGGCGTGAAGGGAGAAGTGTTGCACATTGTGCCTCATGAAGTGGTGAAAATAGGTTAATAAATACTTCCTGCAATCCAGCAATAGGCCAGGGAGATAGAGGGCGTGTACATGCGGCCTCACAAGGGAGGAGAGACACATCCATGCAATACTTAACAACAGTACAGGATTCGAGTAGGAAGTAAACTGTGGTGTGGCATGGAGCACAGATACAACAGTTAAAGGGAACCTCTCAACTGACTGAGGGCGGCATAAAATAGTGACAGAAATACTGATTTTAGCGGTGTGTCACTCATGAGCTAATAGTAAGTGGTTGCCAAAATCCAGCTTTATAATGATTGCAGTCCAGGCCTTGAAAATAGTCAAATCTGCCTGAGAACAGTCATGGTTATTCCTAATCTCCTGATCTCCCCGCCCATCTGCTGATGATTGGCAGTTCTCTTTTAGGGAGAGGGAGAAAACTAGGTAGAAGACTGTCAGTCATCAGCAGGTGAGCAGGGAGAGCAGGAATTCATGAATAACCTGGACTCTTCTCAGGCGCCCGGGACTCTTTTCCAGGCAAAGTCTGCAGTGATTGTGATGTTGGTTCTTGGCAATCACTTCCATCTTTATTTCCAGCTATTGCTGGCTGCTGGCTCTTCCTCTTTTCCTATGGGTTGCTTTCATTTCTTTCCAAGGGTTCTGAGTCAGGCCCTGAAGAAATCCACCACTCCTCAAATGTGTCCATTGGTTCAGGAATGGGAGTTGGCATAGTTTCTTCCTCAGTTAGTCTTTCCACAAAGTGGCATGGCCGTGAGGATCCTTGCCCATCTTCTGGCCTCAACTCAAACACTGCACCACTTTATAAAGCTTATAGTCCCATTTACATTGCCATTTCCCAGTCCCTCATCTGTTCTGCCCGCACCATTACCTGATACAAAGGCAATTCTTTTAATCTTCGGTTGGCATCGGTGTATGGGTTCCCAGCCATTGAGCCATCATACATCTCTTGGACCAGCCTCCGATGTAATTCTATCCAAGACTGGGATGTGTAGTTTTCATTTTCCCCTTCGAATGGCTGATCGTGTTAAGACAGCATCTTCTGTTCCTTCCAAACATCAGTACAAAGGGTGAGTGTAGTGGTGTAGTGTGCAATGCTCCTGTGTATCCACACAAGCTCTGCAATAAAATTGAAGCATATTTCTTTTTTCTGCTCTTCTGTTAATGCCACATACATTTTTAAAACTGGTTTGAAATGTCCCTTCTTCTCATGAAATCTCATGTGATTTCTATAGGAAGTTGGACTCTTCTGCAAAGGACTCTTCGTATAGTCAGTCTCTCTGCTGCCATAGCTTTTTACCCTCTTATGTCATAGCCTTTCACTCCTTTCATGTAGACTGGTAGTTGGCCATCAGCAATTCTACTTGGACAATCTTTTGATCCTAAAGTGGACATTCCTACCTTCTTCACTGCACCCTTATTCTGGGCCAGCAATCCCAGTTAATGTCTCTTGGATTGGGGTCTCATCTTCCTCCTGGTCTTCATCAGTGGGTCCAATCAAAACTTCCACAGAATTTCAAGACAGAACATCATCATTAGCATTCTATCTGCTGGGCATTGATGTTTGATTAAGAATTTGCTGAGGCAAGCAATCCACCACTGTCCCAGGGTCCCCAACTTGACTGTTCCCAAGTAAGCCAAAATATTGTTGTTAGTTAGCAAAATGAACTATGCCCCAGTTAAGATGTCAGCAAACTTACTAAACCGCCTAAACCACAGTCAGCAGCTCAGTTTGAACAAGCTACTGTTTAATTATCAGGATTTCTCTTGCTCTCTCATAGCATCTGACTTGCATTCTTATCCATCTAGTACTTAGGAGAGTACTGCACCCAATTCTCACAAGCTCCCTTCCATCTGTAACACAAAGGGATAAGTGAAGTAGGCATAGGCCAGTATGGGAGCAAAGGCCAACAACTTATTTAGTTCTCGGAGGATGTAGTTAGCTTCCTCACGCCAAACAAAGTCAAAGCAGGGCATGCAAAGGTGCCACCACCTTAGTAAAGTCCTTGATAAACCATTGGCAGTAGTTGATTAACCCTAGGAAGAAATATAATTCAATCTGCTCAGATCTTTGAGTCCATGGATTGGACCCCACTTTGAAAACTATGTATCCTAAGTACTTAAGACTCTTCCTGATAAGGTGACACTTGATGGGTTTTAGCTTCAACCAATGCTCTTAAGGTAAGGACTCAATCCAGTCACTCCAGATGCTCCTCAAAAGTGGCACCATGTTCACCTCTAATCGACACAGTGTGTGGGTGATCACATAAGCTTTAGCACGCTCAGCACACTATTGTTGTTCTTATGCATTCTGCGCCTCCTGGATAAGATATATGTTAGCAAGCCGGCCAGTACTACTAGGGATACAGAGAAAGTAACCGTCAACAAACCCACACTTGGTGAGGCCACACAGGATAGCCTGTGTTCTACACTGTTTTAATGTCTTTTTTAAGGGTATCTGTGGGGGGTTTCTGTTTAGAGTTCCCCTTCCAGCACTTGGGTCTCATCAGTACATTACGTTCTCATTGCACAGTCATGCTCAAGAATACATATACTTTGTGGTTCATAGCCTCCTGTACCAACCCCACCCCCTTCTCTTTCATGGTCCGATCCCAAATCTCAATGTTGGCCCTAATGACCCCAGCGAATTAGCAGCTGCAGTAACAGCAGTAGCCATATAGTGCATGTTGTCAGGCAGGCAGCAGCATGATGGAGGCAGCAACCTTACCGAATGATTGTTGGCAGCTGTAGCAGTGGCATGATGGCAGTGGTGGTATGATGGAGGCGGCAACAGTTATACAGAATATGATGGTTGGAAGGTCACAGCAGCGGCATGAGGAAAAACTGCTCCATCATGTGGAGGAGACTGAAATAACTGCTTCTGCAGCAACTTCTACTGCTTGTGGTGACTGAGGAGGGGGATGACTCTGTGGCATCTCCTCTCCATAATCTGCAGGAAAGCAGTGTACCCAGTATTTCCTGGTAATAACATAATTTGGCCTCCCTTTATGAGGGAGGAAAACATTCACCATTTTGCTTTGATATCAAGGGTCTAAAAAACATGGCTATCCTGTAATCATCAGACTGATTCATGTAAAAGATACGCCTGTCACTGTGTAAGCAAGTGAGTCTGAAGATCGCCATTCTACCCCGCCCGCCTGATAAGTCAGTTCTTTCCAACTCCACCCTGCACTGAGATTGGATGTTGTGGCCTGTGCCACCGTCATTATTATCATTTCCTTGCTCCTCCCACTCCGATCCTCATCAATTGGCAGCACCTCCTCCCCCATGGGAGTTTTACATTGTGGGTTCCCAAAAGCTAAAGAGCGGACAGCAAAAAGCATTAGTGGTTTGTCTCCTCCTTCCTTTATCACCACCTATTGTATCAGTGTGTCTGGGAAAATACACATGAGTAGAATTAGGGACAACTGCAGCATGACTGGCATGAGTAGCCATTACCTGAAATGGAAACAACACATGCCCCCTGCTGAGCTGGTGTGGTGCATGACCAAATCATTCATGGCTTTCTGCTCTTTGTACAGACATGTGGAATGTTGAATTCCAATGAGTTGGAATGTCATGGGTTAAGTGGTGTAGCTGTAGACCATTCTGATGTTGCAAGTCCAGGAGAGTGATCCTCACCACGTGAGAATGCCTGAAAAAAGTCATTGCCTTCTGGACATTGCTAGCGCCTTGTGCAAGTCAGCATAGTTTTTTTTTTAAAGGCCATACATGGAGCATATGTTTTCACCAGCTTCAGGGACACTAGGATGTGTCGCTGACCACCTTGCCCATTTGGAGTCGGCGGGGTGACATCTACCGGGATGTTTATTACTTCATGTACTTTAGCAACTACTCACCAGTGTGGCAGTGTGGCTAGGCTTGACTAGGAAAGATGGGTATTGAGTGATGTGCCCTGCTGCTCATGGGGACCAGATCATGAGGAGGTGGAGGAGGCAGTTAAGTGCCTGCTGTGGGAGTCAGCCCCATGATATGCTTGGGAGGGGGTGCTGCCTCTCCATTGCTGCAAAAAACATTGACCCAGTGGGCCGAGAAGGACATGTATTGTCCCTGTCTATAACAGCTGCTTCTGATGTCCATTATGCAGTGCAGTTTGACACACAGCGAGAATCACAAGGAATGACCCATGTTCTCTGCTACCTGTGAGTACAAGGCACTACTACAATGGTACTGCAGTGACTGTACCTCCAGCAATGTGGCCATGGTGGAGAAAAGTTTTTCCTTGGCCAAGCATTCCATTAAAGATGTCTCACAATGGAACTCAGGACAAGTCATATCAGGAGAAGAAGAAGGTAATGGTGAATTATGATAAAGATACCATACTGCTTGGGGATTCTGATTGGCTGCCACAAAGATGAACAGGAAAAGGAGGACAGACTTGTTCTAATTGGGAATGTTGGCCAGTTGTATTTTTAGTACATGAGACAGCATCTAGTGATGCCGCCTCATGTACTGCAATAGAGCTCTGGTACTTATAATTGTGTTTGAATGGCCATGGCTTATGTTAACCCTTCAGATCTTGCACACCACTGTGGTTTTGTGTGCCTGCCTTGTGAAGAAAAAAGTGCCATATGGGAGTGGTTTGCACAGACACACAGAGAGCCAAGCTTGGCTAAGCTGTTGCACATTTTGAGCTAATCAGTGTCAATGGCATCACCATATCCCAAAGCAGAAGTGGCCATGGCTGTTCTTTGAGATGCACGTAGCCTCTGCTCTTTATTGCTGCCACCACCACCCTTCTCCACTGATGTTGCCTTCTTAGTACCCAGATGCAGCTACCAGGTCCTGTCCCGCATACAATAGTCCTCATTCTCCTTCCTGCTTTTATCAGATATCACGGTGGGCTCCTAGGCCCTCCTCCCCTGCTCTGTGTTTTCTATGACTACCCCTACTGCCAATGCCATGGCTACAGGTGCCACTGTTATCACCACCATCAAGACAAGTATGCATGGGGTCCTCAACCTCCTCTTGAATCTCCTCAGGGCAGCCCAAATGGGGACAGCTCTCTCACAAGTTGTCAACAGTGAGACTGAAGGGCGTGGTGGAGTTTTCTTGCCACTTGTTATGAAAACGGAAGGCATCACACTAGGAAGCGGAAGTGAATACTGAGAGTACTCCACTGAAAGTATTCTTTGATGGTGCAAGGAAGAGGAGCCTGAGGAATGCTGTGACTCCTGGTTGCATGGTATGGTGTCATCCTGCTGTTACTGAGAGGAGTAAGACATCCAATCCTTTCTCCTCAACAATAATATCGCGACTTTCCAAAGCCAGCAGGGACAACTGCCGACTACTACTACTACTTTTAGGTGATGCTGCTACTACCCACATTCTGGCTCTTGGTCTTTTGTTTGGTACCCTTCCATAGCCGAGACGCTTTTGGTTTTAACATATTCAACAATCCTAAATAAATAGGTACCATGTGGAGAAAAAAAAATGAAAGGAAACAAGTTTAGGCCTAAATTCATTATCATCTAACGTGCTACCGTGTGTATTGAGGCACTGATCACCTATATCCTGGTTTAATTGAATTGAACCCCCCCCAAAATAAAAATAATAATAATAATAATAAGCGGCAGGTGGAGATGTGGGTTTGGATGTGTGATTTAAAGGACGGGGCAGAATCAAATGTTATCCCAAGGCAGAGGGCCTGCAAGACTGGAGAAAGCATCATGCTATTAACTGTAATCATGATAGGTCAGGTAGTGGGGCTGAGTGACATGGGCAAAGACAATGAATTCAGTTTTCACTGTGATGAGTTTTAGGAAGCAGGAGGAGAATAATGAAGATATAGCCGACAGACAATAATAATAATAATAATAATAATAATAATAATAAATTAATAAAATTCTAATTAAGTTGAAATAATAAACAGAAAAGGATGATTAAGGGCCAGGCCTGACGCGTAATATCAGGTTATCACCCACAGATTTACCTATACGCTGGTTTAGTTAAATTGAACAAAAAAAAAAAAAAAAAAGAACCATGTGCAGAATTAAAAATCAAAATGAATGATTGAGGTCTGATGCTTAATATCACGTTTTCACGTCTGGCGGGAATCATCTGTAAAATTGCAAACTTCGCAATGAATCCAGTTTGTTAATAACTGGGTCGCTCCTCTTTACTTGCTTCTTTAGAGTCTGCTTTCACATGGTGGTGAATGTGGGCTGCTCCTTGTGGTGGTTACTTTGTGGAAAGGTGCACGCCACAGTGGACACCTGGAGCAGTTATTATGGGCAGGGACAGTCCATTTCTCTAACGGCCACTAGCAGCACCCCAACAACATGGCTAGGCCCTTTTGACTCCTCCATGATTGTGTTGACCTGGCTCCTACACCAGGCACTTATTTGCCTCCTTCACCTCCTCCATAAACATGTTCCCGCCCCCAACAGAAGCAGCGCACAATGTCAATCGCATTAACCCTCCATCCTATCACATGAGTCAAGTCAAGCCTTCTCATTTGGTTTTTAAGCTCATCTGCCTGGGCAAGAGTATCCACACAGGTTCACAGTTGCTAAAGAAGACCAAGTAGCAAACATTCTGCTGGCTTCCACTCCTCCAAATTCAACTGGACTAGGTGGTCAGCGACAATGGCCATAATATTATGGTCACTCTAGTGTTGGAGAAAATAATTGATGCTCCCTGCATGGCGCAGGTGATAGAAACATAGAAACATAGAAGATTGGCGGCAGAAAAAGCCCACCTGGTCCATCTAGTCGCCCTTTTATTATCCTTTTGTTATCTTAGGATAGATACATGTTTATCCCAGGCAGGTTTACATTCAGTTACTGTGGATTTATCAACCACCTGTGCTGGAAGTTTGTTCCAAACTTCTACTACTCTTTCAGTGAAATAATATTTTCTAACGTTGTTCTTGATTTTTCCCCCAACTAACCTCAGATTGTGCCCCCTTGTTCTTGTGTTCAGTTTCTTATTAATGACCCTTCCCTCTTGAACTTTATTCAGTCCTTTAACATATTTAAAGGTTTCAATCATGTCCCCCCTTTCTCTTCTTTCCTCCAGACTATACATATTAAGAACTCTGAGTCTTTCTTGATAAGTTCTATACTTTAGACCTTCCACCATTTTTGTAGCTCTTCTTTGGACCCGTTCTATTTTAGCAATATCCTTTTGCAGGTGAGGTCTCCAGAATTGAACGCAGTACTCCAGATGTGGTCTCACTAGAGCTCTATACAGAGGGATCACAATCTCCCTTTTTCTGCTTGTTATACCTCTAGCTATGTAGCCAAGCATCCTTCTCTTCTGAGGTCTTTGTTAGCACAGAACTGCCAATACAATGCTCAGATAGAGGATTTATTCTCCCCAAGTGCATTATTTTACATTTGGAAACATTGAACTGCAGTTTCCATTGTTTTTACCACTTATCTAATTAAGATAAATCATTATCCATATTACCAACACCTCCTGGAACATCAACCCTATTACACACTTTTGTGTCATCAGCAAACAAGCAAACCTTCCCTACCAAGCCGTCCCTTATGTCACTTACAAACATGTTAAACAGAACAGGACCCAGAACAGATCCTTGTGGCCCCCACTTGTAACCAGCCTCTGCTCAGAATACACTCCATTAACAACGACCCTCTGGTATCTGTCCTTTAGCCAACTGCAGATCCACTGACCTATCCAGGGGTTAAGCCCAATTCTTCATAACTTCTCTATCAGCTCTTTATGGGGAACCATATCAAAAGCTTTACTGAAATCCAGGTAGGCGATATCCACAGCACCACCTTCATCCAGCACTTTAGTTACATAGTCAAAGAAATCAATGAGATTAGTCTGACATGATCGGCCCTCAGTAAAGCCATGCTGGTTTTGGGTCCATCAAGTTGTTTGTTGTTAGATGGTCAATTACCTTCTTTTTTAGAAGAGTCTCCATCATTTTTACCACTACAGATGTCAAGCTGACTGGCCTATAGTTACTAGCTTCTTCTCTACTACCCTTCTTGTGAATCGGTACAACATTGGCCATTCTCCAATCATCAGGAACATCTCCTGTAAAAAGGGACTGATTATACAGATCAGTCAGGGGGCCAACAATCACAGATCAGAGTTCTTTAAGAACTCTGGGGTGGATGCCATCCGGACCCATTGCCTTATTTAACTTTAGTTCCTCTAGAACATCAGCCTCTCAAAACACTGGGGCTGAAACCTTACAACTAGAGGCAATGCTATGTCCAGCCATGTTCTGATTATGAAAGTCGCCATCTGAAAAAACTGAGCAGAATTAGTTATTCAGATGGTCAGCGACCGTCTTATCCCCATCTATATACAGATTTTTTCCATTGCTAAGTTTTGTAATGCCGCAGTGATTAAGCTAGTTGTGATTTGTAAAAATGTACACTGACATGCACAAGGTGCTGGCAATGCCCAAGAGATTGTCCTCACATTTTAGCCAGTCTTATGTGGCAAGGAATGCTCTCCTGGACTTGCATTGATACAGACCGGTCTGCCATTACACCGGTTAATTTTCAACCTTCAAATTTTGTGAAGGCCAACATTGCACATGCTAGAGCAGGAAATATGTGTTGCTTCGAGGTCAGGCAGTGGCAGCTCATCCGAGACGCCTATCAGGTGTTGAAGACCTTCACGAGGCTACAAAATTTGTCAGTAGGGACAACTACAGCATGAACAATCTCACCCATGCTACAGGGGAAGACTATAAAAATATAACAGCTAATGCATCTTGCTGTCTCCCCTGTAGATGTTGGGGACCCACAAGTAAAAACTTTCATGGAGAATGAGGATGCGGAGCTGACACAGGTGGAGGAGAAATAAAATGAGGATGATGATGAGAGTAACATTGGCCACAACACCCAATCGTCTCAGTTGAGGGCAGAGCTAGAAAAACTGGCTCCCGAGGTGCGCAGGCCAGAATTGCGAGCTGTACGTCACTTGCTTACACACTGACAGGCATATCATTGACATCCAGCAGTCTGATGATTACTGGATAGCCATTCTTTTAGACTCTCAATATCAAAACCAAATTTGGGGAAGTTTTCTATCCTCCAAAAGGCCAAATCATGTTATTGCACAGTTAGCCTCAGCCTTTAGCACGTAGATGTCGGCTGCTGTCGTGCTTGAAAGGGAGGCCCCTCTCTGCACATGCAGAATCACGTACCTTCTGCCACCATCTGAAGCAGCAGCAGTAGCAACAGCAGTATCCAGTTAAGTCTTCTCAGCATGATGGGGCACTTTTTTTCATGTGCTGTGTCAAGCTGAGGAAAATCAGCAGAGTCATCCTGCCTCAATGCCTAGGTTCCGGCCTACCTACACTGTTGCCTATCTGCAGTACATACCCTGTTCCCTGACTCCACTGGACTTCTGGGTTGGCAGACTAGAAAAGTAGCTTGAACGGACACAATATGCTCTTTTTTTTTTCTTTCTTGCCCAGCCTCCAGTAGAGGGTTTTCAGCACCTCAGGGGGATGTGGTGACACCTAAATGGACCAAGTTGTCCTCCGCCAGTATCCAGCACAATACTTCTGTCAAAATGAACTAAGCCTGGATTTAGGGGGATATAAACACTCCTCTGTCTCAGGCCGACAAATAGATCTGGGCTTGCTAACGGTGTCACATCTTGCCACTATTGCATTCTGCCTCCCTGCCATCCTGCCTCCATCATGTTCTGTACAGCTGCTGCCACCATCATGTTATTGCCGCTATCTGGCAACATATATCAAATGGCTTCTTCAGCCCCACTGCAGATTCCTCTCCTCGTTGCTAATACCCTGTCGCCACCACTATTAAAGCAAAGTATCTGCCACTACTACCACCACAATTACTACTCTTCCTACTACTACCAATAGTCAGCCGAACTACTGCTTGAATGTCCCATGCAATGCTGCTTCTATTTCCGCTACTATAGTGGCCACATGGCACTATATCCATACCCTCACTACATTCACAGTGCAGTGTTGCTGTTCCAAATTAAAAAGGATAATTTGTTTAGGCTCGTTCACAACGCGCCACTTATTTTTTTTAATAATGTCACTCACAGTTGGTGGTGGAATATCTAGAAGGGAACACATTTAAGAAAGTGACTTGTGGCAATGTTGGCATCCTAGTACTAGACTACAATAGACTTTAGTGAGGTGGATTTTATACACCTGTGGTAATGGCAGACTTCATAGCTAGGGGCAGGAGATTATTCACCTGTGGTAATGTAACTGTAAGAATTAAATGCCATGGGTCCCAATATGTTTCTCCATATTATTATGTATATTATGAAGATCCCATTTAGATATGATCTAGTTGATTCAAAATTAGACCCAATTATTTAGAATCAGAATTTCTTAAGATTCAATTTAGGAGAATTTTACAAGAGATTAGACAGAGTATTCATAGCATTGCGTCTATGGGCAACCTCACCATGCACCATGAGGCAGTACATAGAGTGTCCATAGTCCACAACATAGAGCTCAGACTTATACATGTCATAATTTTTATTATAATTATTAAAGCTATGGTGTTCTCTATGAGGATGTGAGGCAGATGGAGAATTTCACATTGAGCCGGTGGAGGGGTCACTACATAAGAGGAGATGGAAATGGACATACAGTATACTATAGTCAATAATCAGTAACTAGAAATGTAAGAAGAAGAAACATTTACACTGAATTACATCATGAAGATTGTGCTGTAAATTAACACAAATTCTATGGGGACAATAATCATTTCTATTAGAATCTGAAATAATTCATTTCATCAGGACGTCCCTGATTCATTATCTTTAACAATGTTCATCCCCAATGATTCAGTTTCATCATCTGCTATTCTAAGTGAGGAGTGAAACCACAGGAGGAATGGAGAGATGTGAGCTTAGAAGGACAATGTGTGATTAACTGTGAGATGGCTGCTGTACACATACTGTATCATACTGACTATAGAATGTTACACTGAGATCACATCATGGTTATTTTCATATAAGATCAATTCAAACGTATTACTGTAGAATACAGAGCGTGAGGTTGAGGACTGATTAGATTACTCCTCCTCTCATTCACACCAGGATAAGGTAGCTGTCACCTCTGAGTCTGACACCATGCCTTATACCAAGGGTCACAGAATTCCTCCTGCTCCTCCTCATTGCAACCCCAGAGAAGCCTTTCAGTTTCATCCTCTCTGTCATCACTACCTCCACCCAGTGGGGCATCATCTTTTTTCCTAAAAATAACCAACAAAACCACATGTGCTGTGAAAAATACTCAAAATAGTCTCCTTGATGATGAATTGTGTGAGAACAGTCCACAAGGAGGTTCAGGAGAAGGCGGAGGACCCAAAACATAGCTGTGGTGGTGGTGCCGCCAGGGGCACCTATAGCCATTGTGTTGACGGTAAGGGCATTGGTAGTGAAAGTGGCACTCAGGGCAAACACAGAACAGTTATTTGGGAATCAGTAAGGGGGGAGGGGTAGGTGTCCAATATGACCTATTACAGACCGGCAAAAGAGGCATGGAGGGTGAGAATGATAATGAATGTGTTGGACAGCATCTGGAAGCCAGATGGGCACGCTGCGGAGGAGTGTGGTGATAGGGACAGCAATAAAGAGCAGACACAACGTACTATACGGCTAGAATATCCCAAGATTACAAAAAACTGAGCACCTTAACAACAAGGCCAAGTCCAATTAACAATACGCTTCATTCAAGTCCTCCTCCATGGATGTCCTCCTGTCCCCACCAGAAGCAGGGAAGAGTGTTGCTTTCACTCGCCCTTCCTTATCATATGTGTAAAGTGAAGCAAGTCAGCAAAAATCCTGTTGCCTACCTTCCTGCCAATGCCAACTGGGCAAGGTGGTTAGCAACAATGGCAGCAAAGTCGTGGCCAAACTGAACTATGGGGAGATAATATATGCTGCCTGCAAGGTGTAACCCCCCGTAAAAAAAATAAAAAAATAAAATAAAAAAATAAAATAAAAATAAAAAAAAAACATAAAAAATAAATAAAAAAGCCCAGTGGTTTGCAGAGGGTGACAGTGTGTAGGAGAATGCTTTTTGGCATTTAACATTTCAACCATACAGCAGGACTGGCTCATCCAAGATGCCTGTCAAGCACTAGGTCCTTCAAAGAGGCCACCAGATATGTCAGTAAGCCCAAATGCTGCATCTACAATACCATTTCCTAGATATTTATTTTAGAGCAGATGCTTATGCTAATTTCACAGGGGATGGCAGAAGAAAGACAGCTTCTGAACAGAGATGAGCGAATCAAACTTTGAAGTAGAATTTGATCCGAATTTCAGGAAAAATATCCAAAGTGAAGTCATATTTCCTCGCACCTTGTGGTAACACATCCTATTTTTTCTAGAATGGCTGCTGCACATGTCACAAAGTGAAAGTAAGATTACTATCACACCTTGCTGCACTAATTAGGGTTACTAATAGTGATCTATTACTACAGAGTTTAAGTCAACAGCAATTGCAGTAATCCTAGCATCTGTTATTGGGGTGAAACTGCTGTGTGATACCAACAGTTTTAGGGAGTATTTATTTTAAATCTATAAAGGTCTTTTCATTCATCTTTGCTTTTGGGGTCAATTTGCAGATTGATACAACCAGTTTGGGATGTGTTAATTTTAAATATATAAAAGTACCTCCTTTAATCCTTGCTTTTGAGGTGAATTTGCATTCTGATACAAACAGTTTTGGGGTGTATTTAGTTTATATATTAGTACTTGTAGTCTGGCATGGTGCATGGGTGAAAAAAAGCACGCTTCTCTGGCTTAAGAAAAAAAAAAAAAAAGATACCAGAGGTAGGGATGAGCAGACCCGTGGATGTTCAAGGAGAAAGGAGAGAAACCAGTGGTTAGAGATAGGTTGAATAGATTGGTTAGGGATAGCTATAGTCGTGAGGTTGGGGATGAGGTGGGATGCAGTTGGGTCAAGGGCACAGGTGGTGAGGTGTGACTTGATGATTAAGGTGGAAAGGTTTGTATAAAGGGGTATAGGAGGAAAGTGTAGTTTAAAGCTTTCACGGATTTTGATGATTTTATCTTTGAAATATGAAGCAAACTCATTAGCTGAGACATGGGATATGGGAGGGAAAACCAGAATATGATATAGTGAATTAAATGTTATACAGTTGTTTAGGGTTGTGGGAAAGAGATGATATGAGAGTAGTGAAGTAGTCCTGTTTAAAGAGATGAGTGCAGAATGGAATTTGAGAACAGCTTGTCTGAGAACAACTGGAAGAATGGATTGTCCTCCAGTGTCATTCTGCAGCTCTGGGCGCTTGTCTCTGTTTTTTTTTTTTTGTTTTTTTTGTCTGTTGAGTGTGCCAGGGTTGTCAATTGATTTGTTGGTTTCTGGTGTGTGGTGTGTGCGAGAGGGTCAACTGAGTCAAGTGCTGAAGTAATTGTGTTGTAGTAAAAAGTAACGGCTGTGTTAGTGTCATGAAGGGAAGATATGGTAGATAATAGTGAGAGAGAGAGTCCGAGAGTGAATGCAGAAGTGCTTGGGTTAGTTAGGACTAGTTTATGGACTGGAGGGGCATCTGAGTGAGAGCATAAGGAGATTGTGGTCTGAGAAAGGGAGAGGAGAAATAGAGAAATTAGATAGGGAGCAAAGGCAAGTGAAGACAAGGTCAAGCTTGTGTCCGACTCTGTGGGTGACTGTGGAGGACCATTCTAAGAGACAGGAGTTTGGAGGCAGTTGAGTTGTGTGTGTCAATAGGAATGTTGAAGTATTCCTTGATAATGGTGGGGATGTCTGCAGGACAAGTCAGATATTGAAATGGTAGTAAAACAAAGTAATAGGGCATTGTGGATGGTAGATGACGACTATTTGGACGTTGCAGGGAGAGAAGATGTGGACAGACTGGGACTTCAAAAGAGGGGAGGTTGTAAAAGCGTGGAAATGGGTTGAAGGAGCAGTTACCTGATAGGAGGAGGCTGACCACCATGTCTGCCTGGGAGGGAAGTGTGACTAAACTGAAGTTCCCCATAGGATAATGCAGTGGGGAGGATCTGTCAGTGGATGTCAGCCATGTTCCTGTTCGGTCAAGGAATGTAAGTTTCTGTTAAATGAGGTGGCGGATATAGTTTTTGGTGTTGGTGGTAAATGGAATGAGGGTTCCTTAATGCTCGAGATAGAGAGAGTGGAGGAGCAGGGTACAGGTGAATGGGTATGAGCTTAGAGGAATGAGATCAGTTAGTGAATGAAGGTATGTGAGGGAGAGAAGATATAAAGGTGGGGATTAGACAAGGGGGTCTAGGATTAGGAGATATGTCTCCAACAGTAAGGAGAAGTAGAGAGCGGGACAGCCAGTGAAAGTAGGCTAAAGCAAGGGGTGGCTGACTGTGCTTAGATGAGAAGATTTGAACGTTTAGAAGGAGTTCAGCAGAAGTGCCAAGTGTAAGAATAGAAGTGAAGGTGAGATGACTAGCTCTTTGGCTGGTTTAGGGATACTGGGATAATGGAATAGTTTGAGAGATATGATGATGATAATGGTGAACACAAAATAAAACCTGTTTAGGTCATGTAGATGTAGAAGATTGGATTGATAAGATTTTGGAGAGAAATGTAATTACTAGAGATGAGCGAGTAGTGTTCGATCGAGCCGGTATTCGATCGAATACTATGATATTCGGCATACTCGATTTCAATCGAGTATAACGGCGATGGCGCACTTAGAATTCGTTTCCCCTCCCACCTTCCCTGGCGCTCTTTTTCCACCAATCAACATGCAGGGGGGGTATGACAGGCACGCTGAGCACGCTGGCAGCGCGAAAACAGCGTCTACATGGATTGGCTGGAAAAACCATGTGACCTCGAATCATAAAAACTCAGCTCTTCCTGCTCGTACGCATATGCTGCGTGAACTTAGTCAGGGACAGAGGCTGGAGAAGGGAGAGACAGATTTTAGCTGTTGGACAGGCAGGAGCGTGATTAAAAGCCCTTATCAGGGCTACTACAGTGGACTTCAGTGATAGCTTTACTACAATATAGACTTTACAGAGAACGGCTGCTGTATTCAGGGATAGCTGCTGGAGTAGGGACAGAGAGAGGCATTAGTGGTGTATTAGGTGCTCTGCTACATACCAAACTATATTTGGCACTACTGTTCAGCGTTCTTTTAGGCTGAAAAACCCTGTTATATAACTAGTGTGTATATGCACCATCTGATCTGGCAGTATACGGCTGTGAATTTTATTTTATTTTTTTAAATACAGTTTATTTGGCTCTAGTGTTCTGGGTTCTGTGTGCCTGCAATACCCTTTTTGTATACCAGGTGTAAATACCCACCGTCTGTTCAGTTAGTACACGGCTGTGTACCTTGAAATATACAATATCTAGGCCATTTAATTGGCCACTGTACTGTGCGTTCTCTTGCTAAATTATCTCACATACCTGGTGTAAATACCCACCGTCTGTTCAGTTACTACACGGCTTTGTACTTTGAAATATACAATATCTAGGCCTTTTAATAGGCCACTGTACTGTGCGTTCTCTTGTTAAATTATCTCACATACCTGGTGTAAATACCCACCGTCTGTTCTGTTACTACACGGCTGTGTACTTTGAAATATACAATATCTAGGCATTTTAATAGGCCACTGTACTGTGCGTTCTCTTGCTAAATTATCTCACATACCTGGTGTAAATACCCACCGTCTGTTCAGTTACTACACGGCTGTGTACTTTGAAATATACAATATCTAGGCATTTTAATAGGCCACTGTACTGTGCGTTCTCTTGCTAAATTATCTCACATACCTGGTGTAAATACCCACCGTCTGTTCAGTTACTACACGGCTGTGTACTTTGAAATATACAATATCTAGGCATTTTAATAGGCCACTGTACTGTGCGTTCTCTTGTTAAATTATCTCACATACCTGGTGTAAATACCCACCGTCTGTTCAGTTACTACACGGCTGTGTACTTTGAAATATACAATATCTAGGCATTTTAATAGGCCACTGTACTGTGCGTTCTCTTGCTAAATTATCTCACATACCTGGTGTAAATACCCACCGTCTGTTCAGTTACTACACGGCTGTGTACTTTGAAATATACAATATCTAGGCATTTTAATAGGCCACTGTACTGTGCGTTCTCTTGCTAAATTATCTCACATACCTGGTGTAAATACCCACCGTCTGTTCAGTTACTACACGGCTGTGTACTTTGAAATATACAATATCTAGGCATTTAATAGGCCACTGTACTGTGCGTTCTCTTGTTAAATTATCTCACATACCTGGTGTAAATACCCACCGTCTGTTCAGTTACTACACGGCTGTGTACTTTGAAATATACAATATCTAGGCATTTTAATAGGCCACTGTACTGTGCGTTCTCTTGTTAAATTATCTCACATACCTGGTGTAAATACCCACCGTCTGTTCAGTTACTACACGGCTGTGTACTTTGAAATATACAATATCTAGGCATTTTAATAGGCCACTGTACTGTGCGTTCTCTTGTTAAATTATCTCACATACCTGGTGTAAATACCCACCGTCTGTTCAGTTACTACACGGCTGTGTACTTTGAAATATACAATATCTAGGCATTTTAATAGGCCACTGTACTGTGCGTTCTCTTGTTAAATTATCTCACATACCTGGTGTAAATACCCACCGTCTGTTCAGTTACTACACGGCTGTGTACTTTGAAATATACAATATCTAGGCATTTTAATAGGCCACTGTACTGTGCGTTCTCTTGCTAAATTATCTCACATACCTGGTGTAAATACCCACCGTCTGTTCAGTTACTACACGGCTGTGTACTTTGAAATATACAATATCTAGGCATTTTAATAGGCCACTGTACTGTGCGTTCTCTTGTTAAATTATCTCACATACCTGGTGTAAATACCCACCGTCTGTTCAGTTACTACACGGCTGTGTACTTTGAAATATACAATATCTAGGCATTTTAATAGGCCACTGTACTGTGCGTTCTCTTGTTAAATTATCTCACATACCTGGTGTAAATACCCACCGTCTGTTCAGTTACTACACGGCTGTGTACTTTGAAATATACAATATCTAGGCATTTTAATAGGCCACTGTACTGTGCGTTCTCTTGCTAAATTATCTCACATACCTGGTGTAAATACCCACCGTCTGTTCAGTTACTACACGGCTGTGTACTTTGAAATATACAATATCTAGGCATTTTAATAGGCCACTGTACTGTGCGTTCTCTTGTTAAATTATCTCACATACCTGGTGTAAATACCCACCGTCTGTTCAGTTACTACACGGCTGTGTACTTTGAAATATACAATATCTAGGCATTTTAATAGGCCACTGTACTGTGCGTTCTCTTGTTAAATTATCTCACATACCTGGTGTAAATACCCACCGTCTGTTCAGTTACTACACGGCTGTGTACTTTGAAATATACAATATCTAGGCATTTTAATAGGCCACTGTACTGTGCGTTCTCTTGTTAAATTATCTCACATACCTGGTGTAAATACCCACCGTCTGTTCAGTTACTACACGGCTGTGTACTTTGAAATATACAATATCTAGGCATTTTAATAGGCCACTGTACTGTGCGTTCTCTTGTTAAATTATCTCACATACCTGGTGTAAATACCCACCGTCTGTTCTGTTACTACACGGCTGTGTACTTTGAAATATACAATATCTAGGCATTTTAATAGGCCACTGTACTGTGCGTTCTCTTGTTAAATTATCTCACATACCTGGTGTAAATACCCACCGTCTGTTCAGTTACTACACGGCTGTGTACTTTGAAATATACAATATCTAGGCCATTTAATAGGCCACTGTACTGTGCGTTTTCTTGTTAAATTATCTCACATACCTGGTGTAAATACCCACCGTCTGTTCAGTTACTACACGGCTGTGTACTTTGAAATATACAATATCTAGGCATTTTAATAGGCCACTGTACTGTGCGTTCTCTTGCTAAATTATCTCACATACCTGGTGTAAATACCCACCGTCTGTTCAGTTACTACACGGCTGTGTACTTTGAAATATACAATATCTAGGCATTTTAATAGGCCACTGTACTGTGCGTTCTCTTGCTAAATTATCTCACATACCTGGTGTAAATACCCACCGTCTGTTCAGTTACTACACGGCTGTGTACTTTGAAATATACAATATCTAGGCATTTTAATAGGCCACTGTACTGTGCGTTCTCTTGTTAAATTATCTCACATACCTGGTGTAAATACCCACCGTCTGTTCTGTTACTACACGGCTGTGTACTTTGAAATATACAATATCTAGGCCATTTAATAGGCCACTGTACTGTGCGTTTTCTTGTTAAATTATCTCACATACCTGGTGTAAATACCCACCGTCTGTTCTGTTACTACACGGCTGTGTACTTTGAAATATACAATATCTAGGCCATTTAATAGGCCACTGTACTGTGCGTTCTCTTGTTAAATTATCTCACATACCTGGTGTAAATACCCACCGTCTGTTCAGTTACTACACGGCTGTGTACTTTGAAATATACAATATCTAGGCCTTTTAATAGGCCACTGTACTGTGCGTTCTCTTGCTAAATTATTTCACATACCTAATTATATACCCAAATATTGTATTTGCAACAAAAAAAAAATAAAATGCGGAGGGGGGCTAGCGGAATAGGACGTGGACGTGGACGAGGACGGGGGCGCGGAAATGCTGTTGGGGGCCTTGTTGAAGCCAGTGGGGATACAATGTGTGCTGGTGAGGATCAGCCAGGATCCCGCTCATCCAGAATCCCTGCCTTTATGGGACAGTTAAGCAGGGGGCGGGTTACACCGCTGTTGAGGCCTGAGCAGGTTGAACAGGTGGTGCAATGGATAGCCGATAGCGCTTCCACACAGTTGTCCACCAGCCAGTCATCCACACAGTCTCACTCTGACCCTCCTTCCTCCACACCTGGCCAACAGAGTCATCCCACCCTTGACCCCTCCCAGGAGCTCTTTTCGGGTCCTTTTTCAGATGTGCCGGAAGAATCCCAGGAGCTAGCAGAGGAATTTGTTTGTAGTGATGCCCAAACACTGGAGTTTTCGCCATCTCCTGCTGATGTGGACCCTGAGCCAGCATCTGTTATCATGAGCGATGATGATGATGATGAGACGCAGTTGCCATCAAGGGAGGCTGTTGGAATGTCCAGTGGGCAGGAGGAGGAGCAGAGTGAGGAAGTGGAAGAGGAGCTGGTGGATGACGAAATGACCGACCCCACTTGGCCAGGGGTGATGTCCAGCGAGGAAAGCAGTGGAGAGGTGGTGGTCTGCGCAGCACCGAAAAAGGCAGCAAGAGGCAGAGGGATGTCCACAGGCAGAGGGATGTCCACAGGCAGAGGGATGTCCACAGGCAGAGGGATGTCCACAGGCAGAGGCATGTCCACAGGCAGAGGGATGTCCACAGGCAGAGGGATGGCCACAGGCAGAGGGATGGCCACAGGCAGAGGACAGTTCAGACAGAGAAGTGAGGCCACAGCCAGCAGGGCCGAAGCTGTTCCCGCCAGCGGCCAGTCGCGCGAAGCTCCCCCATCGAGGCCTCGTACTTCTGTGGTGTGGAGATATTTTAATGTTTGTGCGGATGACAAACTGAGCGCGGTTTGCACACTCTGCCACTCAAAACTGAGTAGGGGCTCTGAGAAGAGCAATCTGACCACCTCAGGCATGCGGCGTCACTTGGAATTCAAGCACTGGGCTGAGTGGGAGAGAGCAAACGCAATACAAACTGCGCCCGGTCTTGCTGCCACTGCCTCTTCCCCTTTGTTGTGTGCTGCCACTGCGGTCCAGACCTCCAGCCAGGACACCTCCACATCTGCCTCTGCCTCTGCCTCTGCTACTTTGGGGCCTTCTCCTTCAGCCTCCCCTTCCCCGCCCCTTCCCCCGCCTCTTCGCCTGCACCTTCACACTCCTCGTCCCAACAACTGTCCATCTCGCAGGCGTTCGACCGCAGGCGGAAGTACGCCTCGAGTCACCCCCAAGCCCAAGCCTTAAACTGCCACATCTCCAAACTGCTGGCCCTGGAGATGTTGCCGTTTAGGCTTGTGGAGACGCAGGCCTTCCGCGACCTGATGGCGGCTGCCGCACCTCGCTATTCCGTCCCTAGCCGCCACTACTTTTCCCGGAGTGCCGTCCCCGCCCTGCACCAGCACGTGTCGCGTAACATCAGGCGGGCCCTGAGGTACGCAGTCAGCGCAAAGGTCCACTTGACCACCGACTCATGGACAAGCGCTTGCGGCCAGGGACGATACATTTCTCTGACGGCACACTGGGTGAATGTAGTGGAGGCGGGGACGGGGTCGCAAACAGAGACGGCCTACCTACCACCCCCGCCCAAGATTGCCAGCATGGGTTCTGATAAACCCCCCCTCCTCCTCCTCCTCCTCCTCCTGTGCCTTAACATCTCCCTCAGCCGCTAGCTGGAAGCGTTGCAGCACTGGCGCGGGGAGACGTCAGCAGGCGGTGCTAAAGCTCATCAGCTTGGGCGACAGGAAGCACAGCGCCCCAGAGGTGAGGGACGCCATATTGCAGCAGACGGAGATGTGGCTGTCGCCGCTGCAGCTAGGACCAGGCATGGTCGTGTGCGATAACGGCCGTAACCTGGTGGCGGCTCTGGAGCTTGCCGAACTCAATCACGTACCATGCCTGGCCCACGTTTTTAATCTGGTAGTCCAAAAATTTCTGAAGACTTACCCCAACCTGGCAGAGCTACTGGTGAAAGTGCGGCGCTTGTGCGCTCACTTTCGGAAGTCAACTGTAGCTGCTGCTAGCTTAAAAAAACTCCAGCAACGCCTCCATTTGCCTGAACATCGGCTGTTGTGCGACCTGCCGACTCGCTGGAATTCCACCTATTCCATGTTGGCCAGGGTGTGTGAGCAGCAGAGAGCATTGATGGAGTACCAGATAATGAATCCACGCGTGCCTCCAACTCAGCTCCCTCAGTTTGCCAACCACGAGTGGCCATGGATGGCAGACATATGCGATGTACTGCGTATCTTTGAGGAGTCCACCAAGAAGGTCAGCAGCGAGGACGCTATAGTGAGCGTAACCATTCCGCTCCTAGGCGTCCTTAAAGAATCGCTCATCGCAATAAGGGAGAACGCATTGCACGCAGAGGAGACGGGGGTAGGAGGAGACGCAACGGAGCTACACAGTCAGACCACACTTTTGTCTGCTTCACGGTGGCAGTTGCAGGAGGAGGAGGATGAGGAGGAGGACGACGTGGAGGTGGCTGTGGAAGAGGAGGAGGATGCTGGCGGCGAGGGTAGCAGTCAGGCTGTGTGCGTCCCATTGGTTCAGCGCGGATGGGGCGGAGAGGAGGCGGAAGAGGAAGAGGAGGAAATGGCAAGTGATCCTTCTGGTGGGGGCAGTGAGGTCATGCCTATTCAGAGTCTGGCACACATGGCTGACTTCATGCTGGGCTGCTTTTCCCGGGACACACGTGTTGTCCGGATAGTGGAGAACAAACTGTACTGGGTCTTCGCACTCCTGGACCCCCGGTATAAAGATAACGTCTCCTCTTTTATTCCGGTAGAGGAGAGGACGAATCGATTGCTGGAATACCAGAGGGAACTCGTGCAGAACATGATGGAGATTTTCCCACCCACCATCGCTGGCGGCAGAGAGGAGAGGGTCTCCCAGAGTCCCACAACATCCATCAGGCCCACAGCCACCAGGGGAACACTCTCCAAGGTGTGGGACACGTTCATGGCACCCCCTCGTGCAACTTCCATCACTGCGGGGCCCGCTATCAGCAGGAGGGACAAGTATCGGCGGATGTTGCGGGAGTACCTGGCAGACCGTAACCCTGTCCTCCCCGATCCCTCGGCGTCCTACACTTACTGGGTCTCCAAGTTGGACACGTGGCTGGAACTGTCCCTGTACGCCTTGGAGGTGCTTGCCTGCCCTGCCGCCAGCGTGCTATCAGAAAGGGTGTTCAGCGCAGCCGGGGGCATTATAACCGATAAGCGCAGCCGCCTGTCAACCGACAGTGCCGACAGGCTGACGCTAATCAAAATGAACAGCAAGTGGATTGACCCGGACTTTGCTTCTCCAACCGTGGAAAGCAGCCAAAAGTGAAGTGCCATCTGTATGAAGTGCCATTTCCTCCTCCACCTCCTCCTCCTCCTCCTCCTTAACCGCCGTAGAATTGCTCCGTAAATAAGAAATATTTATATGTTTATGGCTCACCTCTTGGGCCTCCACAAAATGTTTAAGAGGTCTCACCTCTTGGGCCTCCTCATAATTTTTAACAGGTCTCACCTCTTGGGCCTCCACATAATTTTTAACCGGTCTCACCTCTTGGGCCTCCACATAATTTTTAACAGGTCTCACCTCTTGGGCCTCCACAAAAGGTTTAACAGGTCTCACCTCTTGGGCCTCCACAAAATGTTTAAGAGGTCTCACCTCTTGGGCCTCCTCATAATTTTTAACAGGTCTCACCTCTTGGGCCTCCACATAATTTTTAACCGGTCTCACCTCTTGGGCCTCCACATAATTTTTAACAGGTCTCACCTCTTGGGCCTCCACAAAAGGTTTAACAGGTCTCACCTCTTGGGCCTCCACAAAATGTTTAAGAGGTCTCACCTCTTGGGCCTCCTCATAATTTTTAACAGGTCTCACCTCTTGGGCCTCCACATAATTTTTAACCGGTCTCACCTCTTGGGCCTCCACATAATTTTTAACAGGTCTCACCTCTTGGGCCTCCACAAAAGGTTTAACAGGTCTCACCTCTTGGGCCTCCACAAAATGTTTAAGAGGTCTCACCTCTTGGGCCTCCACATAATTTTTAACAGGTCTCACCTTTTGGGCCTCCACAAAAGGTTTAAGAGGTTAACAGTGGAAAGCAGCCAAAAGTGAAGTGCCATCTGTATGAAGTGCCATTTCCTCCTCCACCTCCTCCTCCTCCTCCTTAACCGCCGTAGAATTGCTCCGTAAATAAGAAAAATGTATATATTTATTGCTCACCTCTTGGGCCTCCACATAACTTTTTAACAGGTCTCACCTCTTGGGCCTCCACAAAAGGTTTAACAGGTCTCACCTCTTGGGCCTCCACATAATTTTTAACAGGTCTCACCTCTTGGGCCTCCACATAATTTTTAACACGTCTCTCCTCTTGGGCCTCCACATAATTTTTAATACGTCTCACCTCTTGGGCCTCCACATAATTTTTAAGAGGTCTCACCTCTTGGGGCTCTACAAAATGTTTAAGAGGTCTCACCTCTTTAGCCTCCACACAATTTTTAAGACGTCTCACCTCTTGGGCCTCCACATAATTTTTAAGAGGTCTCACCTCTTGGGCCTGCACAAAATCTTTAAGAGGTCTCACCTCTTGGGCCTCCACAAAATCTTTGAGAGGTCTCACCTCTTGGGCCTCCACAAAATCTTTAAGAGGTCTCACCTCTTGGGCCTGCACAAAATCTTTAAGAGGTCTCACCTCTTGGGCCTCCACAAAATCTTTAAGAGGTCTCACCTCTTGGGCCTCCACAAAATCTTTAAGAGGTCTCACCTCTTGGGCCTCCACAAAATCTTTAAGAGGTCTCACCTCTTGGGCCTGCCACAAAATCTTTAAGAGGTCTCACCTCTTGGGCCTGCCACAAAATCTTTAAGAGGTCTCACCTCTTGGGCCTCCACAAAATCTTTAAGAGGTCTCACCTCTTGGGCCTCCACAAAATCTTTAAGAGGTCTCACCTCTTGGGCCTCCACAAAATCTTTAAGAGGTCTCACCTCTTGGGCCTCCACAAAATCTTTAAGAGGTCTCACCTCTTGGGCCTCCACAAAATCTTTAAGAGGTCTCACCTCTTGGGCCTCCACAAAATCTTTAAGAGGTCTCACCTCTTGGGCCTCCACAAAATCTTTAAGAGGTCTCACCTCTTGGGCCTCCACAAAATCTTTAAGAGGTCTCACCTCTTGGGCCTCCACAAAATCTTTAAGAGGTCTCACCTCTTGGGCCTCCACAAAATCTTTAAGAGGTCTCACCTCTTGGGCCTCCACAAAATCTTTAAGAGGTCTCACCTCTTGGGCCTCCACAAAAGGTAAATAAATTATAAATTATAATTTTGGTAACATTCTCATTTTAATGTGTTCAGTCTTTACATACAAAATCTGGTACAAAATAGCATTCTCAGTATTCAAAAAAACAAAACAAGACTTAAAACGTTTTAAGTGGCTGCAGTAGCATCATGAAATCAACTCTCATATACTGAAGGCAACAGCATATACATATAAAAAAAAGGAAAAAAAATAAAAAGAATACTCCTTCCTCTGTAGAAATACTCTGTGCTGCCCTCAATACATTTAAACTGATTTTTCATGATAGTTGCCTTTATAAAATGAGTGTAACCATTTTACATTGCATGCAAATCTGTGGATAACTGCAGCCTTTAAAAGGTGTCACCTCTTGGGCCTCCACATAATTTTTAAGAGGTGTCACCTCTTGGGCCTCCACATAATTTTTAATACGTCTCACCTCTTGGGCCTGCGCAAAATGTTTAACAGGTCTCACCTCTTGGGCCTCCACATAATTTTTAATACGTCTCACCTCTTGGGCCTCCACAAAATGTTTAACAGGTCTCACCTCTTGGGCCTCCACATAATTTTTAAGAGGTCTCACCTCTTGGGCCTGCGCAAAATGTTTAACAGGTCTCACCTCTTGGGCCACCACATAATTTTTAAGAGGTCTCACCTCTTGGGCCTCCACATAATTTTTAACAGGTCTCACCTCTTGGGCCTCCACATAATTATACTATAAAATATTAGGCCTTATAATTGGCAACTGTACTGTGCGTTCTCTTGCAAAATTCTTTAAATACCTGGTGTTAATACCCACCGTCTGAAAAGTTAGTACACGGCTGTGTACCTTGAACTCTAAAATATTAGGCCTTATAATTGGCAACTGTACTGTGCGTTCTCTTGCAAAATTATTTCACGGCTGTGAAGGCAAAATATTGTAACCAAAAAAAAATAAAATGCGGAGGGGGGCTAGCGGAATAGGACGTGGACGAGGACGGGGGCGCGGAAATGCTGTTGGGGGCCATAGTTGCTGGTTGAATTATCTGAGGTAAATGATTCTCCTTTAGACGACGCTTTCCCTTTGCATCGTTCTGCGATTAAACCATAAATAACTCTCTGCATATTTATACCAAATGCACCCAGTACGAAAAAAGTCATAGAAAGTTTCCAAACAGAGACTGGAAAACATCAGTAAGTTGAAAAAAACTGTTCGCTAAAAAAAAAAAAGTTAAAAATAAAATTGGCAGTTGATAGTATCGAGCTATTGTCACAGAGAGACGCGATTACAACACCTTCATTTACATTCAGTACATGTCTCAAGGCATTGGGAGAATGAAAACAGGCCACGGCTGGAGTATGAAATGTACCACCGCTTTGTACTGTCCGATACTGACCCGGTCCAGGGTGATGTCCAGCGAGGAAAGCAGTGGAGAGGTGGTGGTCTGCGCAGCACCGAAAAAGGCAGCAAGAGGCAGAGGGATGTCCACAGGCAGAGGAATGTCCACAGGCAGAGGGATGTCCACAGGCAGAGGCATGTCCACAGGCAGAGGGATGTCCACAGGCAGAGGGATGTCCACAGGCAGAGGGATGTCCACAGGCAGAGGGATGTCCACAGGCAGAGGACAGTTCAGACAGAGAAGTGAGGCCACAGCCAGCAGGGCCGAGCGTAACCATCCCGCTCCTATGCGTCCTTAAAGAATCCCTCATCGCAATAAGGGAGAACGCATTGCACACAGAGGAGACGGGGGCAGGAGGAGACGCAACGGAGCTACACAGTCAGACCACACTTTTGTCTGCTTCACGGTGGCAGTTGCAGGAGGAGGAGGATGAGGAGGAGGAGGACGACGTGGAGGTGGCTGTGGAAGAGGAGGAGGATGCTGGCGGCGAGGGTAGCAGTCAGGCTGTGTGCGTCCCATTGGTTCAGCGCGGATGGGGCGGAGAGGAGGCGGAAGAGGAAGAGGAGGAAATGGCAAGTGATCCTTCTGGTGGGGGCAGTGACGTCATGCCTATTCAGAGTCTGGCACACATGGCTGACTTCATGCTGGGCTGCTTTTCCCGGGACACACGTGTTGTCCGGATAGTGGAGAACAAACTGTACTGGGTCTTCGCAATCCAAGTTGGACACGTGGCTGGAACTGTCCCTGTACGCCTTGGAGGTGCTTGCCTGCCCTGCCGCCAGCGTGCTATCAGAAAGGGTGTTCAGCGCTGCCGGGGGCATTATCACCGATAAGCGCAGCCGCCTGTCAACCGACAGTGCCGACAGGCTGACGCTAATCAAAATGAACAGCAAGTGGATTGACCCGGACTTTGCTTCTCCAACCGTGGAAAGCAGCCAAAAGTGAAGTGCCATGTGTATGAAGTGCCATTTCCTCCTCCACCTCCTCCTCCTCCTCCTTAACCGCCGTAGAATTGGTCCGTAAATCAGAAAAATTTTTATATTTATGGCTCACCTCTTGGGCCTCCACAAAATGTTTAAGAGGTCTCACCTCTTGGGCCTCCACATAATTTTTAATACGTCTCACCTCTTGGGCCTCCACAAAATGTTTAACAGGTCTCACCTCTTGGGCCTCCACATAATTTTTAACGGGTCTCCCCTCTTGGGCCTCCACATAATTTTTAATACGTCTCACCTCTTGGGCCTCCACAAAATCTTTAACAGGTCTCCCCTCTTGGGCCTCCACATAATTTTTAATACGTCTCACCTCTTGGGCCTCCACAAAATCTTTAACAGGTCTCACCTCTTGGGCCTCCACATAATTTTTAAGAGGTCTCACCTCTTGGGCCTCCACAAAATGTTTAAGAGGTCTCACCTCTTGGGCCTCCACAAAATGTTTAAGAGGTCTCACCTCTTGGGCCTCCACATAATTTTTAAGAGGTCTCACCTCTTGGGCCTCCACATAATTTTTAAGAGGTGTCACCTCTTGGGCCTCCACATAATTTTTAACGGGTCTCCCCTCTTGGGCCTCCACATAATTTTTAATACGTCTCACCTCTTGGGCCTCCACAAAATCTTTAACAGGTCTCACCTCTTGGGCCTCCACATAATTTTTAAGAGGTCTCACCTCTTGGGCCTCCACAAAATGTTTAAGAGGTCTCACCTCTTGGGCCTCCACATAATTTTTAAGAGGTCTCACCTCTTGGGCCTCCACATAATTTTTAAGAGGTCTCACCTCTTGGGCCTGCGCAAAATGTTTAAGAGGTCTCACCTCTTGGGCCTCCACATAATTTTTAAGAGGTGTCAACTCTTGGGCCTCCACATAATTTTTAAGAGGTCTCACCTCTTGGGCCTCCACATAATTTTTAAGAGGTGTCACCTCTTGGGCCGCCACAAAATTTTCCATGAGCCTCTGGCCAGCCCACGGCCTCTTCCTGCCTTTTGCGGTCCTACGCATCCCTCAACATCCCCACTGCTTTACCTGCTAGACATGACACTGGGCCAGGTCGGGTGACTGACATCTCAAGCGCCAACAATTTGGGCATTTTAAGGCTTCTGCATGTGTTTGAGTTGTTTTTACATTTTAAAGAAGACATGTCTGACCACATCTCACACACACACACAATGACAATTAGGGGTGGGGTCTATTTGCTTTCCCCCTTGCCTATGCCATCTGTGGTTGTCATAGGCGACGTGATTTTAAGGGGTGCAGAATTTTATCTTCTTTTTTGTCTAGTTTGGCTTGGGGTCCATGGCAATGTTGAGGAAAGAAGGTTTCCTTGTATGGTCTCACTTTACAGAGAGGTTATATTGTGTTTGGAGTGTATTGTTGAGAGGCTGTGATAGTGGCGTAATAGTGCGACTTGGGCGCGTTATATGCACCCAGACATGCTTCCCCTGCTGTCCCAGTTGCATTCCAGCAGTGTTGGCATCCTTTTCTGAGGTTCCAGGGTGGACTTGGTGACCTCCAAGTGGTCGAATTGAGATTTCCAAGTGGCGAGCATTTTTTTCCCATAGACTTTAATGGGATTCGATATCCGGTCGAATAGTCGAATTTCGCAGTCTATTCGAATCGAATTTCGAACTTTCGAATATTTCACTACTCGCTCATCTCTAGTAATTACCCTCTGTTCACTTCTGCTTCAATTCCTGGTATAATTCCTATGATACACTTAAATGTGGCACTCTGCTAGCATTTCACAATATTGTATTGAATTGATTTCTTATTTCATGAGAGAATGTAGTCCTTAACCAAAGTTGGGCTAATGTAAGACTTGACTGAGTGCACTTTTCAATGCCCCCTTCAGAAAGTACTCAAATATACTGAACAGCTACTACAGGTCCCACACAATTTACCCATTGATGCACTTAAATGACTCATCTAATGAATTCAATGAACATTCATTGCTCCCACACCAGTGATTTTGAGGAAATATCATGTTATTCAGTAAGTTTATTTCTTTATCAAGCCCAACCAATATATTCTTGATTCTTCTAAAGTTCTCTGGAGCTTCTATAAGAGGTAAATTCACGCCAATCATTGTAGTGATATACTTGACATGGAGGGAAAGAAAACACTTTTTTTAGGAAAATAATTCCTTCATGATGTCACTAGTGTTGAGCGAAATGATCAAATATTTGATTTGGCTCCTTTGACGAATTTCATGAAAAAATTTGTTTCATGACAAATTACTTTGTCACAAAGCATATTTCTTTGTATTTAGCTGGCACAATGACCGGGAACGGCGAGCCCAATGGAAGCTATGTATGTTCATCGATGATCACAGCATCTGAGATTAATATTGAGGGCTTTCAGGGGTTAATCCGGTAAAAAAACAATAATAATAATGATAAAAATACTCACCTTATCCATTTGATAGTGAAGGTGTCCCATCTCATACATTGGGGTCATATTTTTAGGATATCCTAGCAATATGCCCCCATGTATGAGCTAGGAGAACCCCCTTTAAGGGGAGCCTGTTGCTACATGAATATTGTCATGTAGGGGAGATACTCTAAAACCATGCCTTTTATTTCTATGCAAATAATATTTTTGGTGCACCATGCACGTACCAGATCCATTTGGTAGACCTAGCTGAAGAGAGGGAGGTGCTGGCTTTGTGTTATGGTACAGTGATGGCATACCAAATGGAGCCTCCCTGCTTTATAGTGCTTTGAAAACTTTGAATAAAAATAAAAGAAAGGATTGCTAGTTAACTATTTGTTGTCTGTACACTGTTATTTGAGATATACAATGCATAAGGAATAGAGAACTTTAACTGTTTATCATAGAATTAACTCTCTAGCAGTGATCCACTTGGACACTGCAACAGGTTCACCTTAACTTCTGTTTGTGCCATTAAAAATATTCTACAAAATTAGACAAACATGGCCTTTTTCCCCACAAAAAAATAGCTCCTTACCTGTCTGTGGGTTGTGTCTGGCGTTGTACGTGAGATCTGCTGAGGAGAATCAGACTATGCTGCAAAACCAGAAGACAGAATATGGCAAATAGTAGCACTCTATAAATTTAAAATATTTGAGATGCTTAGCAAATATATTTTGATCAAAAGTGGTGACCTCAACCTGGACGGGAACCTAGCTCTATTAAATATGTGAAATTGAAACAAAGTTGATTCAGCTCACTTCACCAAGTCGCACGGACAATCCATCTCCTACAGTAACAACTCAAGTCCAAATTTCTCAATTCAATCCATTCCAACTGGTAAAAAACTTGGATTTTATTGAAATAAAGTATAAAATCAATTTTCATGGCATAAAGAGATATTGTATTATAACAGTATGAAAAATGTGTGACTCTCTGGTTGACGCGTTTCAGAGCACAACCTGCTCCTTACTCATAACCTCAATTATGGACAATTTCTTTGACCTGAAAATGACTCAAATGCTAAGCTGGAAAGAATTTGTTTCTTTTTCTTTGTATTTTTTTCTGAAATACTTGACCTGTGTGATCTTTGGGAATAAGCTGCTAATTGTCAATAATTCAATTTGTAGACTGGATCACCAGAGACTCATATGGCAACGTTAAATAAGTCTCCATGGTATGTTGTCCCCATCCGTTCTTGCTATGTATAAATAAAGGTACAAGCAGTCAGTCCATTGTCTGATTGCTGCCCATTCTCAGACAGAAGACACAGGATTTCCTCATTCATGATAATTCTGTGACTTGGAGAGATGGGATGTTCTGTGAGATTCCTGGGCCATCTTGCATTTTCTGCTCCTTTGAGGTCTATCCACAACAATATTCAGATCAGGGGATTATGAGTGCCATGGTAAAACCTTCAGCTTGCACACTTTGTGGTTTTTGAGGTACAGTATGTTTAGGACTATTATCCATTTGTAGAAGCCATCGTCTTTTTACCATCAGCTTTCTTACTGCTGATTTTATGTTTGCTTCCAGAATTTGCAACACAACCCCAAAGCATGATTTATCAACCCCCATGATTAATGGTTGATTAATGGTTGGAGACATGTTCTTTTCATCAAACATACCTTTGTTTATTGTGGTCAACATTATTGGTTTACAGGTGATTTGAGAATTTTAAATAGATTGGAAACCCTGTGTAGAAATGTAGTTGAATCCAAAAAAGAGAAAAAAATGTGATGTTTGGCCAGAGACATTATGTAAATGTCATTCTATGAAAATTACATTAATGGTTTAAAATTATTTGCTATAATACAACTCGTTAAAAAAAAATAAATAAATAAAAAAAAAACTATTTACGCAGCAGCAGAATGCTACTGGGGTGTTGTACTAGCAATAAACCTATATATCAACGTGAGGTTTTGAAAACAAATACAAAGCTGTCTTTCTGTTCAACTGAAAAAAAAAACACCTGGAATGAAATGAAGGAGCAGCATTGATAGCTGTATTAAGCAATGTGCCAGGATCCTCAGCCCCTCACTTTCTCAAACTTTTTTTTTTTTTTTAGGAAATGGAAGTCAACAACATAACTACAATTCAGCTACTTGGATTTCCAGGGCTGAATAGTTTCAGAATTCTCTTTTTTATTTTTATTTTTGCTCTTTACCTTATTGCTATCTGTGGTAACCTTTTGGTCATCGTTCTGGTGTCCTACAGCAAAGAACTCCATCGTCCCATGTACTACTTCCTGACACAACTCACCACATCGGACATCACCCTGACCTCAGCTATTACCCCCACTACGCTCCATGTGATCCTGAACAATGGCTTCTCTCTGCCTCTTCCAGCTTGTTTCACCCAATATTTTATTTTTGCTACTGGTGAATGTCTGGAATGTTTTCTTCTGACAGTGATGTCCTATGACAGATATCTGGCCATATGTAAACCTCTACATTATCACTCTATCATGAACTCTTCTCTCTGTATGAAATATATTATTTTATCTTGGATTCTTGGTTTTTCTGTTGCATTAATTTTAACAGTGAATATCTCCCAGCTTCATTTTTGTAGGTCAAACATCATCGACCATTTCTTCTGTGACATTAATCCCTTAATAGAACTGTCTTGTTCTCGTGTACTGAGAATGAGACTACTGGCCACGTTCATGTGCATTCCTGTACTCGTGTGCCCTTTCCTAGTAGTCGTGGTGTCTTATGTTTACATTGTCCACACAATTCTCAGGATGCAGTCAAAAACCCAAGACCAAAAAGCCTTCTTCACCTGTGGTTCTCATCTAGCAGTGGTGACCATGTTTTATGGGACTTTAGTGTCCAATTATTTGACCCCAGAGAGAGGAGAGTAACACTGCCTTACGAAAAATAATTTCTATTGTGTATACCATGGTGACCCCATTAAGTAACCCAGTGATTTACTGCCTGAGAAATGAAGACATCAAGAAAGCTTTCAAGAAGATGGTACTTAAAGATCTTTTTTAACAAAGGTTGATATTTTTGTTTTATTTTTTTGTTTGTTCTGAACAAGGTCAATAATGTGGTAAGTTCTGATTCCAAAGATATCTGAGAGATGGACCATATGCAGATATAGCTCTTGATTAGAGCATAAGGATAACCCAAAACATACAAATGACATGTCATGGTTGAAGTACAGATGTAATAGAGTTAACACACATAACACTTGACTAGACATGTTAACGAAACTAGTTGTGTTAAACCTTTAATTGGTTTTCAATGATTTTTGTTTTGGGATATCATGATGAGTTAAAAAAATTGAGTTAAGAGTTCTAGTGTTAAGTCTGCTACATCAATATGTTATTACTGTATTTGTTGCTTTATAAGACGCACCAGATGATAAGACACACCCCAGATTTTAGAGTATTTTTAATCACACCTCATATCAGACCCCCCATAAATTTCAGGACGTCACATCAGACCCCCATATCAGCCCTCCACGTCAGACCCCGATCAGACCTCAGATCAGCCCACTATGGCCCCATATCAGCCCACTGTGCCCCTATCAGACCTCAGATCAGCAGAATGTGTCCCCATCAGACCTCAGATCAACAGAATATGCCCCCATCAGACCTCAGATCAGCCCACCCAGCCACATAAGGAGAAAAAAAACTCCCTTACCTCTCCTGTGCCGCGGCTCCACTCCTGGTCTGGCGCTCCTCTGTCATAGTGCGCGCACCCCGTCCTGACGCTGTACGCGGTCAGGACAGTGCAGAGCCGGCCCAGAGAAGAAAGAGAAGCGCTGGACCCAGAGCGGAGCCACGGCACAGGACAGGTAAGAGACGTTTTTATTTTAACCTTATGTGGCTGGGTGGTCTGATGTGTAGTCTGATGGGGATTCCAGGCCCCTTATACATACAAGTGAGTGCTTCCATAATGGAAGCACTCACTTGTATTCGCTTTATAAGACGCACCACAATTTTCCTGTGTCTTTTAAAGCAAAAAATATGGTAAATATTGTTTAATTAAGTTTACTTAGCTTCTCAGTATCTGATAAACCTTTCTCACTTTGATATAGCAGTGTATAACTTGTAGAAGTCATATGACAAGAGGCAGAGGGGCAAAACCATTACGGGTCACCTAGCTGCAGCTTTCTTTTAATGGAGGTCATTTATCAAAGACCACCTGGTTACATCGGTCTTTGATAGTATGTGCACTAGAATCAGTGATATATATCGAGGTTCAATCCTGGCAGTCATTGTACCTGCAGTGAAACCCACTCCAGTTCCTGGCTGAAGTCGTTTTCACTCTTCTTTTATGCCTGTTATCTGCAGATTCTGCAATATTGTGTCACAAGGTGCATATCCCATATGAGTCTATGTGCAGGCACTCAGAGGTTGATTTGCAGACTTTTAAAAGTTTCAAGTCAGAACAAGCGCTTTTCAATACCAGAAGCAGTTACACATTCTCTAGTGTTACTACAGCTTCCACACAATTCGTTTAAACAGTTCTTGTAGATTTCTTATTCCTGCACCAGTGATCTTAAGCACACAATATCTATTAACCACTTCAAGGCCAGGCCTTTCACCCTCTTCCTGACCAGGCACACTTTTTTTTTTTTTTTTTACATGGGACATGGGACATTGAAAGCCATAACATTTTTGTGTATTTTTTCTGTGATACATATTTTTAATGATGTCCCCTTTCCATAACGATCAAACAACCATTATCTGCAACTCAGCAGTCTACAGTGGATGCTGAAAAGAGCTATAAGAATTGTAGAGGACCGAAAAAGCAGATCTTATCTGATTTAAAGGGGTTGTCCGAGTTATGACAAAAAATATATAGCACTGTAAATCTGATGGGCAGCAATATATAACTAAGTTAAGCAAGTTTTAGGCAAAAAAAATCCATATTTCCTAATTTCCCTGGTTCTCTTCTGGCCTTTGTTTACATGCAATAACAACAATCTCAGCCCCTCCCCCTTCTCCCCCCCTCTCTGCAAAGGGAATGAATACAAGTGCTGAGTGACATGTCTGCCTGCTGGAATACTCAGCAGCATGTTGTATGTGTAGGACTACAAGTCCCAGCTGTACAATGACACTGCTAATACATACAGGAATTTCTCCCTACCTGTTCTTGTACAATACAATTCCTCTACAGCTCTTCTGCCCAGCATTTGTCTCCTCTCACTGCTGCAGCTACTGTTTGTTATAAAGCCTTGAGCCCTCAGTGTGTTCTGGCTGAAGGGGTTAATGTTTTATCTGAAGGAAACCAGGGAGAGAAGATAGCAGGAGCCCGGCAAAACGTGTACAGACTGTTATCTGAACTCTGAGGCTTGTGAACGAAACATCACACAGAGCAGAGAGATAAGGTGACATCACAGGTCATGTGACCCTCAGTCAACTCTGAGAAACCAGCAGCTTTAGAAACACAAAGTATATGGGAAAGTTGTTATACCTGACAAGTTAGAAACATATAAAGAACAAAAAAATAACTCGGACAACCCCTTTAAGTGCAATCTAAAGCACAAATCTAGCTCTATAGGACTTGAAATGCATCCTGTAATCTTCTCTACACCTAATGAAGGACTCACATGGTTCAATGTTCGGTGTGATTATCAGAATTCCTACAAACGCTCTTTCCCGATAATCTGCCTTATGATCTAGCGAAATGTGGACACCTAAATCATTGTTTCTGAACAGCAGATCTTGAATTTAACAGAGTACTAACACAGAGATATAACTGCCTCTAGACTGGCACCAAGGCTGGGGCAACTATTAGCTCCTAGTCTATCTTTCTTCTGCATTTGCTATTGTACAACAGAACATACAAATGTTGTTTTCGTAATATCTTGGAAGTATCTAAAAATATTTCCAATCAAGTATTAGGGTTGAGATGTGTAACATGAAGAAATGCATTCATGGTGATATCTCTCTTGTTATGTTATTGGTAGAGATGGGCGAGCACTAAAATGCTCGGGTGCTCGTTATTCGAGACAAATTTTTCCCGATGCTCGGGTGCTCGGTTCGAGTAGCGAACCCCATTGAAGTCAATGGGAGACTCGAGCATTTTTTGCAGGGGACCAAGGCTCTGCCTAGGGAAGACTGGGTGAAAACCTGGAAACATCAGAAAATGATGGAAACACCACGGAAATGGACAGGAAACAGCAGGGGCAGCATGCATGGATGCCTCTGAGGCTTCTTAATCCCACCATTACCCCAAATTCTCCTGCAACAGCCTGGTGGTTACCCTCATGGCAATTGTGCTCACCCAGACCAAGAAAGGCGAGGCACATGCCCATCACATGTTAGGGAAGCACCCAGCTAGGTGCAACGAAGGTCCATCACCCATGCCCATGCTGGCACTGCTCTCCTATCCCCAGCCACACGATGCAGGCATAAGCCTAACACAGCATGGCGGTGACACCAACAAGTGACCAAGTTAGATGAGCCACCCAAAAATTTAGCCTGACGCAGCATGGCGGTGACAACAGAGTGACCGAGTTAGACTGAGGTAGCGGGAGGTGAAGCACGGATGGTAATTCGAAGGAGGAGGGGTTGGAGGAAGAGGCATAGTAAGTGTGAGAAACCGTGACCGAGGTAGGCCCCGCAATCCTCCAAGTGGGCAGTACATGAGCGGCCCCAGGGTCAGACTCGGTCAGAGTGACCAAGCTACACGACGGTAGCAGGTAGAGCACATAAAAAATTTAGCGTGGCCCTGTGTGGCTGTGGCTGTCAATTTAGGTACGGTTGTCAACTATGAAATTGATCAAGTGGGGCATGTGCTGTATGTATTCTTCCCAGTTTAACACCGTATACGTCACCTATCCGGAAAAATAGTTTGGAGAGATAGAAAGAGAGGAAAAAGACGTATTTTTAAAAGTGACGTTTAGTATAGATCAGTTAAAGACAAAGAAAGGATTTTATGAAATGGATTTTTATCACTGAGAGCAAAAAAACATATTTTTTTACGTGACGTGCTGTATAGATCAATTACACAGAAACAACGGATTGTGGTCTGTGCAGACTGAGGTGCTGGACTGTAACTCACAGAATTGTTCCACTGAGCTGTATGAAATGGATTTTTATCACTGAGAGAAAAAGAACGTATTTTCTAATATGACGTATAGTATCGATCACTTGGAGAGAAAAAGTGGAATGTGCAGACTTGGGCTGCTATAGTGCAAACTAGGGATGAGCAAACTTTTGAAAAGTTTGGTTCGATTCGGCGAACTTTAGTGAAATTCGGATTCGTACGGACCGGATCTAAAACGAACCTTGCTATAACGGCTGAATAATTGCAGCTACAATAGTGGGAGTCTGATAGGGTATAGTTTTGTTTAGTTGCAGTTGCTATTACAATGAAAAAAGTGAAAAAAAATCAAAGTTAGAGATGGGTGAGCATGCTTGGCCGAGCATGCTCGGGTGCAATTTTTGCGTATTTGCGTGCGCATTTTAAAATCGGCACGCTAATGATACGCATATTTTAATCTGTTCACAAATGCGTGCGCATTTTTAAAATTTGTACGCTATGCGTACGCATTTGTGAACAGATTCAAATATGCGTATCATTAGCGTGACGATTTTAAAATGCGCATGCAAATACCCGAAAATTACACCCGAGCATGCTCGCCCATCTCTAACTAATAATCCCTTGAATCTTGGTCTATTCTGTGAAAAAAGTACAGTTTTGCGTCGCCGTTGTTATTTTAACCAGATTCGTTACAAACTTTCTCAAAGTTTGGTTTGGTGAGGAACCGAACTTTTGGCAAAGTTCGTAACGAATCTGTTTTTTTGCGGTTCGGTTCGCTTATCCCTCATGCAAACCACTATGGAGGTGACAACAGAGTGAGCGAGTGACACTGCGGGAGCAGGCGAACCACATAAACATTTTTCGTGGCCCTGTATGCCGGCGGTGACAACAGAGTGACTGAGTTAGTATGCGGTAGCTGGTGAAGCACCCAAAAATTTAGCCTGACACAGCATAGCAGTGACAACAGAGTGACCGAGTTAGACTTAGGTAGCAGGAGGTGAAGCACGGAACGGTAATTCGAAGGAGGAGGAGGAGGGGTTGGAGGAAGAGGCATAGTAAGTGTGAGAAACCATGACCGAGGTAGGCCCCGCAATCCTCCAAGTGGGCAGTACATGAGAGGCCCCAGGGTCAGACTCGATCAGAGTGACCGAGCTACATGACGGTAGCAGGTAGAGCACAGGAAAAATTTAGCGTGGCCCTGTGTGGCTGTGGCTGTCAATTTAGGTACAGTTGTCAACTATGAAATTGATCAAGTGGGGCATGTGCTGTATGTATTCCTCTCAGTTTAATACCGTATACGTCACCTATCCGGAAAAATTGTTTGGAGAGATAGAGAGGAAAAAGACGAATTTTTAAAAGTGACGTTTAGTATAGATCAGTTAAAGAGAAAGAAAGGATTTTATGAAATGGATTTGTATCACTGAGAGCAAAAAAACACATTTTTTTTACGTGACGTGCAGTATAGATCAATTACACAGATTGTGGTCTGTGCAGAATGAGGTACTGGACTGTAACTCACAGAATTGTTCCACTGAGCTGTATGAAATGTATTTTTATCACAGAGAGCAAAAGAACGTATTTTCTAATGTGACGTGTAGTATCGATCACTTGGAGAGAAAAAGTGGATTGTGCAGACTTGGGCTGCTATAGTGCAAACCACTATGGTGGTGACAACAGAGTGAGCGAGTTATACTGCGGGAGCAGGCAAACCACATAAACATTTTTCGTGGCCCTGTATGGCCACGAAAAATAAATGAGTAATAAATGAGTAATCCTCCAAAATACCTCATAATGAAACAAAATTATGCATATATTAATCCGTGAGGCAAAATAAGTGCTAGTTGTGCTATACGCACCCAACCATATCAAGTGCCATGTGACTGCATCCTATTGTACATTATATAGTTATTAATTTAGTGTTATATTTTATCTTCTTCTTATTATTGTGATCATTATTTATTTATTTATTTATTTATTTTATTTAATAATTAAAATATTTAAATTCATATATTTATATTATTTTTCAAAAATGTATTTTAAAATGATTAAGCCTATTATATGATTTCATTATGTTGTACTGGAGGAGAAAAAAAAAAAAAAAGAGTCCAATAGTGATGTGTATTAATATCCGACCAATTAAGTCTTTGAGCAATAGGAATAAAAGATGAAATTAGAGAACAAAATGAAGAAGTAGTTCCTAAGCCCCCTGGTCTTCTTAGCTCATTTATTTGGGCATATCAGGTTAATCTGCTTTTATTCTTTTTTATGTTCTTTTCCCATCTCCTTCTTCCTTTTTGCCACATTCCATCCTGAGTTTCTTTTCTTTTCTGTTCTCCTAAATATAGAGTAGGCCATTACTCCCATCAATTCTGTTGGTGATCGGTCCCTTCTTCTAATTAAGGTAGGCGAAAGAGGAAACCAAGTGACACCCCCCGTATACCTGAAAAACTAAACAAAAAGTGAATCAGAACATTGAAAAAAAAAACAAAAAAAAAAAAACATAATCAGTGAAAAGAATTATTAGTGCTTATCTTTCTCTTAACTTTATACAAAAACACTGAAAAATGAAAATATAATGTTATAAATAGGGATGAGCGAACTTTTCAAAAGTTCGGTTCGGTTCGGCGAATTTTCTTGAAGTTCGGATTCGTACGAACCGAACCTAAAACGAACCTTGCTATAACGGCTGAATAATTGCTGCAACAATAATGGGAGTCTGGTAGGGTACAGTTTCGTTTACTTGCTGTTGCTATTCCAATGAAAAAAGTAGAAAAAATCAAAGTGACTTCAACAACGGCGACGGAAAATATACGCATATTTGAGAATTTAAACTAATGCGTACGCTAATGCGAACATTCATAATAAAGTAACGAACATACAGTGTAGCGTTGTCAAAGGTACGCTACTTAACTGAATATGTACGCATTAGCTTACAAATACACTGCGTCTGCGAACATTCCTACTCCAGTAACGAACATACAGTGTGGCGTTGTTAAAAGTACGCTACTTGACGGAATACGTACGCATTAGCGTACAAATCTTTAGCGTACTATTTGTACGTACGTACGCACGCACGACGTAGAGGCCTAGCGATGGCAAGAAGAGCAGCTGCTTTTAGCTCAGAGGAGCTCAAATACATGGTCCGTGTCATGGACCGGGAGAACTATGATGGCCCACACGCCATCAACATGTGCACAAAAAGGAGGTCATAGAGGTGGTGATCCGAGGCCTCCTACATAGGTGTAGGACTGTGCGGACCCCCGGCCAGATCCAACGCCGATGGTCGGATCTAAAAAATCAAAACCCCAGAGTGGCTAAAGGAGATACGGGAGGAGATAAGAAGGGGTAAGTAACAAAATATTTAAAAAGTAAAATCATGTTAATAAATTAGTGTACTGTATTGTATATATACCAGTCCGGGTTGCCAACTGTCCACAAATTTCTGGACAGTCCGTAAAAATAGTCAACTTTTTTCCTATGTCCGTGAAAAAAATATAGGGGTCCGTTGATTTTTTTAGAGGCTGGTGATACTAGATTATTTTGGTGGTAATTATCATCATTTTTCTGCTCACAGTAAATGGTGGTAATGAGTTCTGATCAGTATATTGAGCTATAGACCTTTATTACTTTATATTTATCCTTCATTTATGGTTTTTTTAAATTTTTCCTTTAAAATGGTTGACCGTCCATGATTTTGGGATAAGTTGTCCAAAGTTGTCAGAAAAAAAAAATTTTGGTTGGCAACCCTGATACCAGTGCAACAATGAAAACCGTATAGAAGGACAACGTTGGGCGTGCGTGATGCGCTGCAGAAATTTTCTTTCATGCTAGGCCACGCCTCTAACTCCACTCAAACAAGTGGAAGATATTCTCAGATACGTGCCCCTTCACAGTAATTTTGCCTTAGGCTACTTTCACATATGTGGTGGTGATCCGGCAGGCTGATCCGCGGTATTTGCCCTGCAAATTCCCGGCGTTCTTGCTGGATAGCGGCCGGTTCAGCACCGTCACCCCATTATTGTTGATGGGGTTGACCGTTCTCCTTTTTGTGTCAGGCAAAATGCTGGATCCGGAGAGATCCGTTGGGCTGTTTCCCGGCTGTAGCAGCCCCACCGGATCTCTCTCGCTAGTATGAAAGTACCCTT
>ONZH01010735.1:0-13668 GCA_900303285.1 Rhinella marina | reverse complement strand
AACGCGAGGATCACGGGAAAGACAGCCTAGCATGAAGTCAGCCATGTGGCGCCAGAGTCCCAACAGACAAGGCTTCGCTCTCCTGACCAGGAGAATGACCCTCAATCTCCCTCAATCTCCTCCTCATCCTCGTCCGCATTGGCCCATCCACGCCGAAGAGATGGTGCAAATCTGCTCTGGGGACTACCCTGTGTAGCGGTGGCAACCGTCTCATGCTCTCCCTCCTCCTCCTCCAATTGGCGCTGAGAAGACGAACCGAGGGTGGTATGGCTATCGCCCTGTGTAGGGTCTTCCCCCATTTCCACACACAAAGCGTCCGCCTTTATTGCGAGCAGTGAGGTTTTAAGTAGACACAGAAGTGGGATGGTTACGCTGATAATTGCATTATCGCCACTCACCATCTGTGTAGATTCATCAAAATTGCGTAAAACCTCACAGAGGTCAGATATCATTGTCCACTTGTTGCTTCTGAAGAGTGGAAGCTGACTTGAAAGGCGCCGACTGTGTTGCATCTGGTATTCTACTCAGTGTCGGACTGGGGTGCCTAGGGCCCATCAGTAAAATTTATTTTGGGGGCCCATCTTACGGATACAGTCAAATATAACCGGCTCACACAGCAGCAAGATGCTACCAGATGATTGAATATGGGGTCCCTGCAGCAACTTTGAGAAGGTAGGTCCTGGGGAGAAGAGGACACTCTGATCATGTCTATAATAATGAACTGGGGAATTTCTTTAATAATCATAACATCAGGTGTTTTATATGAATATAAGCAGGTGCTGTATATTGAATATAAGTATGTATTGCAGTAAGTCTACTGTGTTATGTGCCACTTGTGCAGGGGGAGGAAGACTAGGGGCCCAACTTGCTCAGGGGCCCACCGGGGGATTCACCTGTCCCCCTGTTGGCCAGTCCGAGCCTGATTCTACTACTGCTCTCTGCTGCTCACATAGCCTGGCCAACATGTGGAAGGTGGAGTTCCAGGGCATTCTCAGGTTGCACAGCACAGAAAAATAGTGGTGGCTGGGGACTGCGTATCGAGGGACAGCTGCTGCCATCAGGCTGCGAAAAGCCTCACTGTCCACCAGCCTAAACGGCAACATTTCCAGGGCCAGCCATTTTGAAAGTTGCGTGTTTAGTGCTATGGCCTGTGGGTGGGTGGCAGGGTATTTGCGCTTGCGTTCAAATGCCTGTGGTAAGGACATTTGAATGCTGCGCTGGGACACTGTAGTGGACGTGGTCTCTGAGGGTGTCTGCGACGGTCCAGGTGCAAGGCAGGAGGCATCTTGGTCTGCGGCACGTAACTGAGTGGAAGAAGAGGCAGTGGTGTAACCTGCAGACACAGGTGGTGGACCCTGGCGTTCGGCCCACCTATTAGGGTGTTTTGCTTTCATGTGGCGTATCATGCTGCTGGTGGTCAGGTTGCTGGTGTTCATGCCCCTGCTCATCTTGGTACGGCACAGGTTGCAAACGAAAATTCTTTTATCGTCAGCACTCTCCTCAAAAAACCGCCAGACTGCGGAACACTTACCCCTTGGCAAGGGAGATTGGGGTGTGCTGCGAGGAACAGTCGCGGGCCTGGTTAGCTTGGCCTGCCTTCTCCCTCTTGCCACCCCATGGCCTCTTGCAGCCTGTTGCGGTGCTGCGGATCCCTCCCTCTCTGTACTGCTGTCCTTGCTCGGCTTGCCACCTTGCCAGGCTGGGTCAGCTATTTCATCGTCCACCACCTCCTCTTCCACTTCCTCACTCTGCTCCTCCTCCTGACATGGTGAACGAATGAGAACCTGACTTAACTGCATCTCATCCTCATCATCAACCTCTTTAGAAGCTAATTGCCTTTGACTTATTGGCAACTGTGTCGCATCATCATCATCATCATCATCCCTCTCGGGAGAAAATGCTTGTCCTTCCCCACCCTCATCTTCTTCAGACTGTGGATGATCAAGAGGTTGAGAATCAGGGCACAATATATCCTCATGTGCCACTTCAGGCGGGCTTGGCGACAGGCCCAAATCGATGAACGTTGATGAAAAAAGCTCCTCGGAATAACCAAATGTGGGATCATTTCTTTGCCCAGATTCTGCATGGTGGGAGCAAGGAGGATCAGAGTGAGGATGTTGGCTACTGAGACTGGACTATGTGAAAGAGAGGGTGGTGCTTAACCGACTGGAAGCACTATCACCTGCAACCCAACCGACTACCTGCTTGTGCTGGTGTGCCTGCAGGAGTTGTGTCGTGCGACGCCCGGCAAACTGGGCAAAGAAACTTGAAGTTTTAGATGACTTAGTTTCTTGTGCTCTGCCAGCAGGCACAGTATCACCGCGCCCAGAGCCATGGCCTCTGCCTGCAGCATCAGCAGGACGCCCACTTCCACGTCCCTCACTGCTCGCCTTGCGCATATTTATATTTGTGCAGTTTTGTCCCAATTACAGTAGTGAAGATTTTTATTACGTGTCTGATCAGAAAAATTTCACAGAATGTCAGTTGTGTAGAATGCGCTAACGTTAACCAGTAGACAGAGCGCAGGTACTGTCGCCTAAATTAACGGTAGAAACAGTGACAACTGATGTGAACTATATAGACAACTGTAAGGCTATAATGCACATGCTGTGCACGTATTGCTAGTGTCGGGCACACTTGCGTTCTTTTTTCCCCAAATTTGCCCCAAAATTAACACAAGAAAAAATAAAAAAGAGCAATGGACTTTGGTGTCTTTTGACCACCAAAAATAGCCCTGCCTAGCTAAATTCTATGACTACAGTATACGTGCCTTCTTGGGCAATTTATCTGCAGAATCAAATTAGGAACTGCGACCTAAAATAATGGTAGAAACAGTGACAACTGATGTGAACTATATAGACAACTGAAAGGCTATAATGCACAGGTTGTGCACATACTGCTAGTGTCAGGCACACTTGCATTCTTTTTTTACCCTAATTTACCTCAAAATTAACACACAAAAAAAAAAGAACTATGGACTTTGGTGTCTTTTCAACAGAACTAGCCCTGCCTATCCAAATCCTTTCCCTACAGAAGTACCTCCTTGCGCAAGACGCAAAAGAGGTACTGCAGACTTAGGAGCAGATATAATAGCAAAGTCAGTATATAGTATACAGAGATGCAGCAGTTGCGCTGATGGCGTTAATGCCAAGCCACCTAGCTCTATTTATATTAACTCCCCCAACAAGAAAATTTAAAAAAATGCATGCAAATATAGAATTAGCCCTTAAAAGGGCTTTTGGGTCTTTAAAGTAATAATACTATCCCTGCCTAGCGAGGCAATCTCTCCCTACACTATCTCTCCCTGTTTGCGGCAGCTCTCCCTGCCTAACAGTGGCAGGGAGCACGTGACCGGGTGCTTTATAGCACCCGATCACGCGCTCCCGGCCAGCTAATCAGTGTAATGCCAGAAGCTAAGATCCCTCCCCGCATCTTAGCGTACAAATTATAAGATGCGTACGCTAATGCGTGCCAGCGAACAAATGTGCGGGGAGACTCGAGCAATGCGTAGCATTAGCATACAAATTATAAGATGCGTACGCTAATGCGTACGCTAATGCGTACGCTAATGCGTACGCAATGCGTAGCAGCGAACAAACGTGCAGGGAGGAAACTCGAGCATTGCGCTCGAGTACTCTCGGAGTTCGGCTGAACACCGAGCGGACCCGAGCGTACACATGCTCGGCCAAACAGCAAGTTCGGCCGAGCATGCTCGCTCAACACTATTAACTACTTAACATACTGTGCTTTGACAAAGTTGCCACTTTGGGTTACACAGCAAGCAGCGCATTGCAGCTGGTCCATCATCAGCTGCTTGAAACTCTGGAACCAACAGAGGTCCAGATGAAAACAATTGTAAGATTTCATTTAGGACCCTAGGGAACATCTGTGCAAACTTTTATTCAATTTGGAGAGGGTCGAATTTCTAGGTTGGTCCACTTGACATGGAATGACCCAATAGTGAATTCACTGAAGTGGCAAATGATTGACTCATAAGTCAAATACAAATGGGGCTATCTTTTGCTTTCTATATTGGGCTATATGACTCTAGAGGATCCTCTGGAGGGTCAGTCCAACTTTGAATATAATAAATTTGTACCTTTTGATTTGTATTTCTTTCTGTTTCTTTAGTTTAGAAAGGCACAATGAACCTTCATAAATTGCTACACATTTTTGTTAAAAATACCCACAAGCTGTACAAATCAAAAAAGCATAAATAGTAATTCTCAGGTCATCATGATGTCCAAAAAGATTTGTTTTGTGTGTTCTTATGACTCATTATTATGTAAATGATTATATTTTTCAGGTTGACCCGCAGAAGGAAGTTTACTGGATTCATGTTTTATCAGATGCATGCAGACTTGCAATTATATGGACCTTTGGAGGAATATATATGGACACTGATATCATCTCCACCCAACCTATCCCATCAGATCATTTTTTTGCACCTCAGTCCACAGATATTTTTAGCAATGGTGTTTTTGGACTTCCTCGCATACATTCTTTGGCATGGGAGTTCATGGACAACTTTGTTCAGAAATATAGAGGTGAAGAATGGGGCTACCAAGGACCACAACTTATAACACGAGTTTTAGAAACTAAATGCAAAAATCTTGAAATTAGTCTTAAGGATGATGTAACTTGTGGGCCACTAACTTTTTTTGTTCCAGACCGTTTTTACCCAGTCCCATTTTATGAATGGAAGAAGTACTTCATACAATGGGATACTTTTCCAACTTTCAAGAATTCATTTGCTTTGCACCTCTGGAACTTTATGAATAAAAATGGGAAAACCATGGTACCAGGAAGCAACACCCTGGTAGAACATTTATATAGAAAAAAATGTCCTTGTGTTTATGAAGCAGAAAGGAGGAAACATGAAAGACCAGATGTTAATGGGCAGCTCAACAAAGCAAATGGAGATCACTAAAGGTTCTGGTGGTATATCTTTAGTAAGAGCCTAGTCTGCATTGTATTGTCAACTTCTTAATGTAACCAACACAACTGGTTTGTTTAGGAAACAAGCAATGACCACTTGTGTAAGCTTTGTTATACCTAGATTCCCCCAGGTTACATATAATGTCACATCATAGCGATAATGAACAATCCTATAATGTTGCATCTAATGAAACATGGCACTTTTTGTTTTCATTTTTCACATTGAAAATAAGCACCAACTTTACAGTACAATACTAGTGACTAATACAAAACCCCATCACGAATGTTCCAGTAAACATTTGAGTGCTTTTTGGTGACTTTTCGAATCAGTGTCAAACCTGCTATTTTGTAGATTTGCAGAAAATTTTATCATCTACAATTCCAAATTAAAATCTACGGCCCCTTTCAGACGGGCGAGTTCCACGTATTGGACTCACAGCTTGAGTATGTGGTAGCTCCCGTCCTGACCTTCCAGCACTGGCGGGGTCGCATAACATTATATGAATTTATGATGCTATGGAATGTATTGGATAACACTGACAGCATTGTATCTGTCTGTGGGCAAAAGATCTTAGCACAGATGATCACACGTCCAGGAGTGTCATCTAATATTGTGAGCACCCCTGGGAGAGAGGTGTTTCATTTGAGCCCACAGTAATATCTTTGTCTATTTACACCTGGTTCACAGGGTTTTCTTTTCCTAGTTTTATACAATGATCCCATTAAATTATTTTTTGTTGTGTATTATAAGCGTTCCTTCAGGTAGTGAGTGTAATATATGATGATTTATCATTTGTTCAAAGTTCTGCTGGTGTCATCATTCTACAGATCAACGCGCTGTGGAAACTCACGTGACAGCAAATTGAGATAAAATGGCGCCTGGTTTAATAATATATATCTCAATAGAGAGAACATTTGAAAATAACAGTACAATACTAATAAAGCTAAATCTTTGCAAAGATACTCAACTTTTTATGTAGTATGATTATTATATCTAACATTATGTAGATAAGAAGTTACAGTACCTTTTGAAGTTGTCTTTGTCTCCCTCTTCTATTCTGTGATGACCATAATAAAGAGACCATATGGTGATACAGCATGTCCCTTAATATTTTACTTCCGTCCCTAAATATTTTAGTGATGTGGAAGAGAATTTAGATGTATGGACATTAGTTTTACATGTTTGCAATATGGAAATTACATTTGCCTCACATTCATTAACCTGGAAAAAACTACAAACTATTGGTCCCTATGGAATCCAAACTATCTAAGTACCATACCAAACTAAACTCTTCCTTAGGCATGTCACACACGACTGTGGAACACGGTCCGGTACGGGCCCTGAAAGCCCGGACCGTGCTCCCTCTGAGGACGGGAGCGCACGGCGTCATTGGTTGCTATAGCACCGTGCGCTTCCTGAGGCCGCCGCTGTACTGTGAAACACTGTACACGAGCGTGTACAGTGTTTCACTGTACAGCGGCGGCCTCAGGAAGCGCACGGCGTCCTAGCAACCAATAGCAACCAATGACGCCATGCGCTCCCGTCCTCAGAGGGAGCACGGTGTGGGCTTTCACGGCCCGTACCGGACCGTGTTCCACGGTCGTGTGTGACAGGCCTTATTTGTAGATATTCTCCATAAATTCTTTTTAAACTATGGAACTATATAGTAACTAACCCTTTACTATTGAAGATAACAGTATGTAAAACCCAACATGAATATGTGGATGTATACACATGCATGTGTATATGGATATGTGTGAGTGTCCATACATATATGCATATATTTATGTATTTTTTAATTATATTATATTATTTAATGCTTAGATATATTTATATATAATAATATATAATAATTTGTCGTTAATGACATATAAACAATATACCCATAAATGTATATATACATGTATGTATATATATATGTATCTATGTACATATACATAGATTATTAATAATCCAAACTCAAAAATGTTATATTGACTAATTGTTCTTCATGTTTTACAACACAAATTCTATACCACTAACTGCTCAAAACTACAAATAACGACAACTCCAAGAAACTGTTTTAAAAGTTCTGTTTATTTATTTAATGTACTATCTATAACATGAAAAGAAAGTACTGTAAATGTAACCTAAAATATAATACAAAACTAATAAAAATGTATTGTTAAATATGTAATCACATTGGCCCATCCCCTTTTGATGCCTATAAAAGGTTGCACACAAGACAAGACCAATACCATGTATTTTTTTAAATTCTCCTCAAGCAGTGGCATGGATTTTGGTGGCCTGTATACTAGCGGTGTCACTAGACTCTCATGGCACAACAAAACTTTATATAAAGTGTGCTGTATACAAGAAGTGCTCTTGTCCCTCAGCCAGACTTGTCCTGATTGCATATGCCTGACACAAACAGTCTGTTTGTTTCTCAGGTGAACCCTCTGGTCTCCTACCCTTCCTTCTGCGAGTTGGTGCTTCAGATAGCGAGGTTTTAGTGGGTGATAAAAAAGTAGACGCTATTTCCTAGTGGGCTAAACAACCTCCGCTGATGTCATTGCCCATGTGACCAGACTCTTGTGGGGGAGGAGCCAGAGGAGCAGAGAGCTATGTTCCTGTAGCTACAGAGAGGAGCACTGCTGGAGTTTGGTGAGTCCTAGCTGAAATACTGTGAAGAGGCCAGAGAAGGAGTGTGTGTGTGCATGTAAGTATGTGCGTCCCCCTGTGTGTGTGTGTGTGTGTGAGTGTGTGTCCCTGTATGTGTGTATATGTTATTGTAGGAATTTTTATGATATTGCAGTATAATGCCCCCCACAGGGGTCCCCTCACAGTATAATGGCCCCCATAGTGGCCCCCTCACAGTATAATGCCCACATAGTGGCCCCCTCACAGTATAATGCCCTCCATATTAGCCCCCTCACAGTTTAATGCCTCCTCCCCAGTATAATGCCCCCTATAGTGGCCCTCTCACAGTATAATGTATCCCATAGTGGCCCCTCACAGTATAATGACCCTCCATAGTGCCCCCCTCACAGTATAATGCCCCCCATAGTAGCCCTCTCACAGGAAAATGAGCACCATAATGGCCTCTCACAGTATAATGCCTCCTCACAGTATAATGCCCCCTATAGTGGCCCCTTCACAGTATAATGCGACACTTATCTACCTCCAATCCCACTATGCAGCTGTGGCCCCCTCCTTCTTTAACATTTTGACCACAGGCAAGATTTTCCGGCGCAATGACGTCACTGTATTGTTTGGTCGTGGCACCTTGAGCCCTACATGTTAAAGAAGGAGAATGGTCAGGCAGGAATCCTAAGGCTTTTGCTCTACCATAGGTTTCATTACTAATTAATAATGACAGAGGACAGAGGGGCTTACTGGGCGCAGAGCTGTCGCCACCCCTGCAGTACAGGACCAATGTGTGTTTTTTTTAAAGCGGTTCTCCGGGAATTAAGAAAATGAAAATACTTAAATATTACTTTAGTATAAATATATTCCCAAATACCTTTCATTAGTTATTATGGTTCATTTTGTCTGGGGAGCAATCATTAGGAGAAACAAAATGGCCACCATCCTATCAGTACACACAGAACCTGTCCTAATCTCCCAGCAGGACAAGTTACTTCACAACACTGAGGTAAAGAGCTGCCTCATCCTCCTCTGTGCTCTGTTCGTCAGGGATTATGATCCTGAATACAGATAATAAGATCTTCAGCTGAATCTCTGTAGGAATGGAGTTCATGAGAAGATATGAAGTACAGAGAGGACGGTCAGGAGAGACTGTGGTAATGGAGACTGCATACAAGAGCTGCTGCTCATTAGCTTCACCCTCATTCTCCTCTCTGTACTTCATGTCTCCTCGTGAACTCCATTCCTACAGAGATTCAGTTGAAGATTATATTATCTGTATTCAGGATCATAATCTCTGACAAGAGAGGAAGATGCCGCAGCTCTTTACCTCAGTGTTGTGAAGTAACTTGTCCTGCTGTATGATTAGGACAGGTTTTGAGTGGACTAGTATGACGGCGGCCATTTTGTTTCTCCTAATGATTGCTCCCCAGACAAAACAAGCCATTATAACTAATGAAAGTATTTGGTAATATAATTATAATAAAGTTATATTTCATTATTTTCATTTTCTTAATTCCTGGAGAACCCCTTTAAATTATTTATTTTTCTGTCTGTTCTTTTTGCAGATCCCCTAATTGGACTACTTCAGATTTGTTGGATCAATGACCAGCATTTTTTTAAAATAAAATTGTCATCGAGGGTTGTGTGTGGTTGTTTTATTTCAATAAAATATTATATATACAGTACAGACCAAAAGTTTGGACACACCTTCTCATTCAAAGAGTTTTCTGTATTTTCATGACTATGAAAATTGTAGATTCACACTGAAGGCATCAAGTGGAATTATATACTTAACAAAAAAGTGTGAAACAACTGAAAATATGTCTTATATTCTAGGTTCTTCAAAGTAGCCACCTTTTGCTTTGATTACTGCTTTGCACACTCTTGGCATTCTCTTGATGAGCTTCAAGAGGTAGTCACTTGAAATGGTATTCCAACAGTTGAAGGAGTTACCAGAGATGCTTAGCACTTGTTGGCCCTTTTGTCTTCACTCTGCGGTCCAGCTCACCCCAAACCATCTCAATTGGGTTCAGGTCTGGTGACTGTGGAGGCCAGGTCATCTGACGTACCACCCCATCACTCTCCTTCTTGGTCAAATAGCGCTTACACAGCCTGGAGGTATGTTTGGGGTCATTGTCCTGTTGATAAATAAATGATGGTCCAACTAAAAGCAAACCGGATGGAATAGCATGCCGCTGCAAGATGCTGTGGTAGCCATGCTGGTTCAGTATGCCTTCAATTTTGAATAAATCCCCAACAGTGTCACCAGCAAAGCAACCCCACACTATCACACCTCCTCCTCCATGCTTCACGGTGGGAACCAGGCATGTAGAGTCCATCCGTTCACCTTTTCTGCATCGCACAAAGACACAGTGGTTGGAACCAAAGATCTCAAATTTGGACTCATCAGACCAAAGCACAGATTTCCACTGGTCTAATGTCCATTCCTTGTGTTCTTTAGCCCAAACAAGTCTCTTCTGCTTGTTGCCTGTCCTTAGCAGTGGTTTCCTAGCAGCTATTTTACCATGAAGGCCTGCTGCACACAGTCTCCTGTTAACAGTTGTTGTAGAGATGTGTCTGCTGCTAGAACTCTGTGTGGCATTGACCTGGTCTCTAATCTGAGCTGCTGTTAACCTGCGATTTCTAAGGCTGGTGACTCGGATGAACTTATCCTCCGCAGCAGAGGTGACTCTTGGTCTTCCTTTCCTGGGGCAGTCCTCATGTGAGCCAGTTTCTTTGAAGTGCTTGATGGTTTTTGCGACTGCACTTGGGGACACTTTCAAAGTTTTCCTAATTTTTCAGACTGACTGACCTTCATTTCTTAAAGTAATGATGGCCACTCGTTTTCCTTTACTTAGCTGCTTTTTTCTTGCCATAATACAAATTCTAACAGTCTCTTCAGTAGGACTATCAGCTGTGTATCCACCTGACTTCTGCCCAACACAACTCATGGTCCCTACCCCATTTATAAGGCAAGAAATCCCACTTATTAAACCTGACAGGGCACACCTGTGAAGTGAAAACCATTTCAGGTCACTACCTCTTGAAGCTCATCAAGAGAATGCCAAGAGTGTGCAAAGCAGTAATCAAAGCAAAAGGTGGCTACTTTGAAGAACCTAGAATACAAGACATATTTACAGTTGTTTCACACTTTTTTGTTAAGTATATAATTCCACATGTGTTAATTCATAGTTTTGATGCCTTCATTGTGAATCTACAATTTTCATAGTCATGAAAATACAGAAAACTCTTTGAATGAGAAGGTGTGTCCAAACTTTTGGTATGTACTGTACCTAACATCTATTGTAATTTTTTCTGCCTCTAATCAAGGCAACAGTATCTGCGCTGCGTCTGCTGTATAACGTTTGTGCAAGGAGGCTCAGATAGTGTAGGGATAGGATTTGGCTAGGCAGGGCTAGGTGTTCTGTTGAAAAGACCCAAAAGTCCTTTTAAGGATTTACATCTGGCTGCAATATATTTTTTTTCTTTTGGGGCAAAAATAACGCAAGTTTGCCTGACCTTAACAGCACCTGCGCAGCTTGTGCATTATAACGTTACTGTATTCCTATATAGCTGACATCTGGTGTCATTTTTTTCTGCCGTTATTTAAGTCAACATTACCTGCGCGGCTTGTGCATTATAACATTGCTGTTTCCTATGTAGCTGACATCTGGTGTCATTTTTTCTGCCGTTAATCAAGTCGACATTACCTGCGCAGCTTGTGCATTATAACGTTACTGTATCCTATATAGCTGACATCCAGTGTAATTTTTTCTGCCGTTAATCAAGTCGACATTACCTGCGCGGCATGTGCATTATAACGCTGTATCCTATATAGCTGACATCTGGTGTCATTTTTTCTGCCGCTAATCAAGTCGACATTACCTGCGCGGCTTGTGCATTATAACGTTACAGTATCCTATATAGCTGACATCCGGTGTCATTTATTCTGCGGTTAATCAAGTCGACATTACATGCGCGGCTTGTGCATTTTAACGTTACTGCATCCTATATAGCTGACATCCGGTGTGATTTTTTCTGTCGTTAATCAAGGTGACATTACCTGCGCTGGGTCTGCTGTATAAAGTTTGCGCAAGGAGGGACAGATAGTGTAGGGATAGAAATTAGCTAGGCAGGGCTAGTTGTTCTGTTGAAAAGCCCTTTTAAGGCATATTATATCTGGCTGCAATATATTATTTTTGTGTTGGGTTAAAAATTGCGCAAGGTTGCCTGACCTTAACACCACCTTTGCAGCGTCAGCCGTCTAACATTTGTGTATCCCAAATACCTGTAATCCGGTGTATTTTTTTCTGCCTCTATTCAAGGTGACATTACTAATGTTGCCGTGATTAGTGGCAGTATAAAATAAAATAAATAAATGTCAGGTATATTGGAGAAACAAACATTGTACTGCACATGTAATGTCGCCATGATTAGCAGCAGAAAAAAACGCAATAAATGTCAGGTATATTGGAGAAAAAAACATTGTACTGCACATGTAATGTCGCCATGATTAGCAGCAGAAAAAAACGCAATAAATGTCAGGTATATAGGAGAAACAAACATTGTACTGCACATGTAATGTCGCCGTGATTAGCGGCAGAAAAAAACGCAATAAATGTCAGGCATATAGGAGAAACAAACATTGTACTGCGCATGTAATGTCGCCATGATTAGCAACAGAAAAAAATGCAATACATGTCAGGTATATAGGAGAAACAAACACTGTACTGCACATGTAATGTTGCCGTGATTAGCGGCAGAAAAAAATGCAATAAATGTCAGGTATATAGGAGAAACAAACATTGTACTGCACACGCTGCTGGTGTTAAGATTCGGCAAACTTGCGCAAATTTTGACCATCAAGAATAAAAAAATTGCAGCCAGATATAACAATAGTCCTTAAAAGTACTTTTGGGTCTTTTCAACACAACAACTAGCCCTGCCTAGCCAAATCCTATCCCTATACTATCTGTGCCTCCTTGCGCAAACGTTATATATTATATGAATAACGGCAGAAAAAAATACACTGGATGTCAGGTATTTAGGATACAGAAAGGTTATACTGCACATGCAGCACAGGTATGTGACATTATCAGCGCTGCGTCTGCTGCATAACGTTTGCTCATTTTAAATATTTCTGACATGCGGTAAAATTTTTCTGTTCATACACTAAAACAATATCTGCGCAACTGTACTTCTGAGTGCGCAAGCGAGCAGTAAAGGACAGGGAAGTGGGCATGCTGCTGATGGTGCACGCAGAGGCCATGGCTCTGGGTGCGGTGAAACAGTGTCTGCTGGCAGTGCACAAGAAACAAAGTAATCCAAAATTCCTAGCTTCATGTCCCAGTTTGCAGGGTGGCGCAAGACAGGTTCTTGTTAGGTCAACATGTTAGGAGGAGGACTAGAGTGAGGTTAATTTTTTAGGTTAAAAAATTAGGGTTCAAGGCCTGCTGGTGAACCGCTTAAATATTTAAAGGCAAGGGCAGCCTAATAAGCAGTTTGATATGATGGAGGAAGAGGAGGAAGAGGACGAGAAGAGGAAGGGGTGAATGGAAATACAGTGTATTCAATACACCTTAAAAGCCACATTTAAAGTTCATTTATGTTCAGCCGCTTTCCTCTGGAGGGGTAGCGAAGTCAGGGGCAATCCAGGCCTTGTTCATTTTGATTAGCGTCAACCTGTCAGCATTTTCAATTGACAGGTGGATGCGATTAGCAGTTATTATGCCCCCCAGCGGCACTAAATAACCGCTCCGACAAAACACTGGCGGCAGGACTGGCTAGCACCTCCAAGGCGTAGAACGCCAGTTCGTTGCACGTGTCCATCTTAGACACCCAATAATTATAAGGCACAGAGGGATCGCTGAGGATGTTGACACGGTCAGCTAGGTACTCCTTTACCATTTTCAAAAACGTTTCTCTCCTTGTGACACTAGGCCGCTTACAGTGGCGTACCGCCCATATAGGCAGACCATGTCACTGCTATGGGGCCCGCGACACAGGGGGGGCCCGGAGCGCATGGGAGGCCCCGCCCCCTACTCTGCATCATTAAGATGCGTCCCGCGCGTCCCACACTGTCTGCGCTTCGGGCCTCTCCT